>JAABUG020003337.1:0-71397 GCA_011319215.2 Scortechinia acanthostroma
TTTACCAAGTGGCAGCTGTCTTCAGTTCGAGATAATTCAACTCATACATCCTCTATAGGGAAGCGAACTCGGAAATGAGGTGGAAAGAACAATTGAATATGCCTGCCAAAGACGCAAGACCACAGACTGAGGTTTGTCGCTTCAAGATAGTGTCGCTCTTACATGTGCATCATGTCTGACCGAGTCGCAGGATGTGACCGCCACTAAAGGCCTTGAATTTGAAGACTTCTATATCAAACGAGAGCTTATGATGGGCATATTTGAGGCTGGGTTTGAAAAGCCTTCTCCAATCCAAGAAGAAACAATACCAGTCGCTCTTACAGGCCGCGATATTCTGGCTCGCGCAAAGAACGGCACTGGGAAAACAGCAGCTTTCGTGATCCCTACTCTGGAGCGCATCAACCCTAAAAGCACAAAGACTCAAGCCCTTATCCTTGTACCAACACGAGAACTTGCGCTCCAAACATCCCAAGTTTGCAAAACTCTTGGAAAGCATCTGGGGATCAACGTCATGGTCACCACCGGAGGGACAGGTTTGATGGATGATATCATAAGACTGAACGACGCTGTGCACATTCTCGTGGGGACTCCAGGAAGAGTATTGGACTTGGCCAGCAAGGGCGTTGCGGATCTCTCTGAGTGTCCTACATTTGTCATGGATGAAGCTGACAAGTTGTTGTCGCCTGAATTTACACCCGTCATTGAGCAGCTCTTATCATTTCACCCGAAAGACAGACAGGTGATGCTCTTCAGTGCCACGTTTCCGTTAATTGTCAAATCATTCAAGGTAAGGCGAGACTACTTTGTTCGTTCCCGGCCGTCCGCTGATAAGCTGCATAAAGGATAAACACATGCGCAATCCTTATGAGATCAACCTTATGGATGAACTCACTCTCCGAGGAATCACCCAATACTACGCTTTTGTGGAGGAAAAACAGAAGGTCCACTGCCTGAACACGCTATTCTCAAAGCTTCAAATAAACCAATCGATCATTTTCTGCAACTCCACCAACCGAGTTGAACTTCTTGCGAAGAAGATTACAGAGTTGGGCTACTCTTGCTTCTACTCCCATGCTAGAATGCTCCAGCAACACAGAAATCGAGTTTTCCACGACTTTCGCAATGGTGTGTGTCGCAACCTCGTCTGCTCCGATTTGCTCACTCGAGGTATCGACATTCAGGCGGTGAATGTTGTCATAAATTTCGACTTTCCGAAAAATGCTGAAACATACCTTCACCGCATTGGTCGATCTGGTCGTTTCGGGCATTTGGGTCTTGCCATCAATCTCATAAATTGGGATGACCGCTTCAATTTGTACAAGATCGAGCAGGAACTGGGAACAGAAATACAGCCCATTCCTCAGAACATTGACAAGAAGCTCTACGTCTATGATTCTCCAGAGACAATTCCTCGTCCCATCTCCAACCCATCACAGCCACGTCAAATAACGAATACTCCGGCAAATACGAGCACTGGAGACCGCCGCCATCATAGTCATCCAAATAGCGGGCAATACCAGTTCAATCGAGGCCGGGGTTCATACCGTGGTCGGGGGCAGGGTCAGCGCCGGAGCGGACAAACTGAAACCAACAAGTTCGGTCACCCTCAGGGCCAACACAGCGGCAAGACTACAACAGCACCGGTGTCATGATTTCGGTGTCGTTATCTCTCAACTGCTTGAAATAATGACCTGAACGTCTACGATCGGTTCGCTTTCTTTTGCTTGCACACGACCAATGAGAGACCCTCCCGCATTTTGGGGTCTCTTGTCCTTTTCCGATTCATTTGCTTGGCTCTGGCCGTCTATTTATTCCCTCTGATTTACTGCGCGCACATCTTGCCGTTCTCTGCTCTTTTACCGTAAGAAGCGGTTTTCTCTGATGTCTGTACGGTCTGCACTACTTCATTGTAGTGTATGTGGCTCTTGTTTGGCCGCTTCCTTCGCTGCATCATTTTATCTCGTTATTGCTTGGATCCGGTGCGAGTTATGCCCGGTCTTTCGAGTCCTCTTTTTCATCTTGTACATACACTTCCATTGTCTCAAAGCAACGGGTTGGCGTTTCTGGGTGTTCTTCGATCGGTGTCACTCTTCGGCGTTCACGGGTGTCTTCCTGCGAGACACTGGTGCATTATCGGGTTATCATTGGCTTTGACCTGTCAATTGAACCAGAATTACGGCGGCATATTTCAGCTTCTGACGACATTTATGGGGCCAGTCGTGTTTCAACCGTCGCATGTCAAGCCTTGGCTTCGGAGCTGCACTTTTGTGATCTCACCTCCTACTGATCACGTACATCTGGGGTTCCGGATTTTAACTGATCACTCTTCGGATTCCATCTTCTCATTCTCGACTCTCGCTAAATTACCTATGCCCTGGGCTTATCTGGCGAGAGTGAAAGCCAGGACATACGGGCAGTCCTGCGTGTGCTCACCCTGGCTCGGCATATCACAACTTCCATCAGCCTTACGTCAATGTTGAGTTGCGCATTCATTTGTCTTTCGTTCGTGCCACGTTGTTAGAAGGGTAACTTTCTACAAAGCAACGTGATGAGGAATCCAACGAGAAAGGGTTGGGTCTGCAGAATTCAGATGGTTACAGGGCTCATCTAGGATGAGAGGATGTGACCAAACAGTTGAAAAAAGGGAAACGCACATACAGAAACTTCCGACAAAAAAGATAAAAACGAAAAAAAAAGGTGACGTTGGTGAAAGGATAACGGGGAGAAAATAGAAAAACGCTGGCAGAGGAGTGCTGGATGATATCAACCCTCCTGGGTATATGATAGCCTTTGACATTGGTAGCATCTAGCAAAATGTAAACATTTGCCTCTGTCACAACTCTCAGACACTTCTCGCGTATATTGGATGGGGCACCTACCCATCATATAGGTTACTCATAAATAGCTTGTGGAGCACAAATTATCTATCTACCCCATATGGGGAGGGTACTGGAGATGGCTCTTTTTTGCGTTTGGTGCACATGTTGCATCCCGTATCCTAATACCGGCTATCCCTAACTCCGGCAATAATAATTCTTGCTTACGGGCGTCAACCACAGTTCGCATTCGAAAATGGCTACTGCGGAAAAAGATCCGAAGTCCAAGGTCAGGAATGTCAAAATAATAATACTCAGCTTCGCGATGACTGACTTCATTATAGCCCAGCAGCCTGCGGTCTATCATAGCGGGCTCTTCCGCGGGAGCGGTTGAGATTGGCAAGTTCACTATCGCTGGAATCGCCAGTTCTTGAAGATACCCCTGCTGACTCCAGTACAGCGATAACTTATCCAGCAGAGTGTTAGACTATCTCATATTTATGATATGTCAAGCTGATCAAATTGTGCAGTCGCGAAGACAAGAACGCAGCTCAATCGCAGGCTACCCGATGCGGAAAAGCTCCCATGGCCACCCTTTGGGAAACAATGGTATGCCGGATGCACAACTTTGATCATAGGAAATTCTCTTAAGGCTGGCATTCGTAAGTCCATTGAGTGGTGCTGCGTTACTATTCTCCAAACCTTTGGTTAGAGACTCACGCTAGAATATCCTTCAGGCTTCGTTGCCTTCGACACGTTCAAGTCTCTACTTCAGGATGAGAATGGCAACATATCTGGACCAAGGACTGTGATTGCCGGCTTCGGAGCTGGTTTCACAGAGTCCCTATTAGCAGTGACTCCGTTCGAAAGCATCAAGACACAACTGTTCGTTGTCATCTCACTTGAATACCTCCCGGCTATACGGGCCACAGACCGTTTTCAGGGTGGTGCAACTGACATACGGGAACAGAATCGACGATAGAAAATCCCCAAATCCTCGTATGCGTGGATTCCTGCACGGTAGTAAGATCATCTTTCAGGAAAGAGGCCTTCGTGGCTTTTTTCAAGGCTTCGTTCCTACAACAGCGAGACAGGCGGCCAATTCGGCGACCAGATTCTCAAGCTACACAATGTTGAAACAGTTGGCTCAGGGATATGTCGCACCCGGCGAGAAGCTAGGAACTGCCAGTACATTCGCTCTTGGTGGGATAGCGGGCCTCATTACAGTGTACGCACGCCTTCGTATCCGGGGGACAATCTTGTGAGCTGTGTCCATTACTAGTCCGCATGCTAATATTACTTCCACGCAGCTATGTTACGCAGCCTCTTGATACTGTCAAAACCAGGTGAGCCTTAAGAACGCGAAATTCGTGCCTATGGATTGGTTTTAACCCCTCAGCAGAATGCAATCGCTCGAAGCCAGTAAAAATTACAAAAACAGCTTCGTTTGCGCCGCGCGAATTTTCAAAGATGAAGGCTTGCTTACTTTCTGGTCAGGGGCTGTACCCCGTCTAGCAAGATTGATCATGAGTGGAGGAATAGTGTTCACGATGTTCGTTGGGAATAAGTCACCTTCGTCCACTCTTTCAGGTGCTAATTCATCAAAACCAGGTATGAGAAGACAATGGAGGCTCTCGACTCTATCGACCCTGAGAGAAAATACATATGACGCCGGAACAACATGTGAAGAAGTAATTGATGCTTTCAGGTGTATATATGTCGAAGCGGAGTTATCGGGTCCAAGGTTGGCAGACTGACATGAACTTTGTTTCATTGCACCAATGGCCAATACCTAACAGTTAGTTGAGGTTGATCATGCAGGCTAATATCATTTTTGGCGCTAATGTGGAAGACAACTTTACTCCCCAACGGCAATTGTCGAATCTTCTGCAGATATGGCTGCTATCTCCCGATCGGCCAGCCAGGTTCTGACACTGTCCATTACAGTCTCAAGACTTTCGCCGCCATCAAGGACATTGTCCAGATTGTGCACTGTAATACCGCTACGGTGGTCAGTGCAACGACTCTGTCCATAATTGTATGTGCGGATTTTGTCACCACGACCCATCCGAGCGACGCCCCCAAGCACACCTCTTCTTAACTCAACAAGTTCCTGCTCACGAGCTTCTTGTCTAGCCTCGGCCAATTTTGCTCGTAGCACTTGCCATGCCTTTTTCCGGTTCGCGTGCTGAGACCGGGAATCCTGCATTGAAACGACAATTCCAGTGGGTACATGAGTCAACCGGATAGCTGACTCTGTTTTGTTTACATGCTGACCTCCAGCTCCGCTCGCGCGCATTTTCTCGGTGCGGACTTCCTGGGGATCAACATAGTAGTCACTGTTTGGGTCGTCAAAATTTAAAGCACTGTCCATACCGGCCCCCGCCTCTGGGAAGCTGGGAAGAACCATCACGCTAACCGCACTTGTATGGGTACGTCCCTTGGTCTCTGTGGCCGGCACTCTCTGCACCCTATGGACCCCAGACTCAGTCCTCAAAAGATCATAAGCTCCGTCTGCGTCAATCTCTACGACTGCTTCGCTCAGGCGATCTTCCGATGGCCCGTCTTGCACGTCGAGCTTGATCACATTGGACCGTAGGCCACGTCTAGTACAAAATGCAATGTACATCCTCAGAAGCTCAAATGCAAAAAGGCCAGCTTCGTCTCCACCCGCACCAGGGCGAATTTCAAGTAGGCAGGGAAGATCTGCAAAGGGGTGGCGAGGAACGAGTGAGTTTTTCAGGGTCTCCGTTATGGCCGGCAGAGTACGGTCGCTACTCTTTAAGTCTTCGATAGCAAGAGATCTTAGCTCGTCGTCGGTCTCTGGATCATCAATCAAGGATCTGAGTTCCGATAGCGACTGAGACCAGAGTAATCATGTTAGCCAAGATTCACCAGAAATAGCAAATCTCTCATTTCCGACTTGCCTCGTGTGCGCGATCCCATTCCCGCAAGGCTTTCGCGATTGATGCCAATTCGCCCACTCGCCTCGCAATCTTTGCGTCAAACGAGTCTGTCAATTGGGTGGAAAGCCTGGTATGTTCGGCCGCCAATGAGCGAGCCCGGGTTAGTAACGCCGGTGAAAGATGAGATCCTGATGGAAAGATTAGCCCATATGTATGCGGAAGACTCTTCGCTTTACGTGGCAGTCAAAGTATCCCTACTCGTGTTCAAGTTCCGCGATTGAGAGATGGCCCTATGGCTCAATGTGGCTCGAACAAGGCATCGAGAGCATATCCATGAGAGCCCAAGCATTGTGAGAGGAATATGAAAAACAAAAAAGTTGGGGGGGATGGAAGAATGAGCCCAATTCCAATGCTTTGCGCGCGTTCTGATGTGCGGGCTATGTGATGCAGCTATGGCTCATTTAAATTGGGCTCGTTTGGTCACACGCTTTTGGAGACCAAGTATTAAGTGCCTTGTTAATCACACGCTGCTGAGCTGCGGCCTACAGACACTGATTATGAAGACAACTCCCGCCTTCAAACTTGCTGGTTTCTGGATGCATTGAGAACTTGATATATCCGTGATTATTCATCCTCCTCGTTTCGTCACGTGAATATAATACAATTGAATACAGTATTCTGTATTGGCTCTGTAAAGGCCAGACTGGAGGTTACGCATATTGTACAGGATAGAATATCTGCGAAACTTGGTCGAATTATAGAAAGACTGCCTCACTATGTGACTTATCTAGCGACCTCTCTCAAGGTCCTGTTGCTGTGCTCCATTCTTCAGATTTTGCATAGGTCAAGCCATCTACCTGACTTATCCTCGCAGCTCGAACCTTGAAGCAGGTCAAGTGCTTCTGAGAAGTGAATTTTATTATGCACTGTTTTGCCTGAGACTCGTTTGATACCATTGGTCTCAACATGCTCGTTACTTTGGAGTCCTTCACAGTTTTCTTGGCCTGTTTTTCAGTTGCTTACGGCCTCCAGTCTGCGGAGATACCCCCTGATACTCCTTTATCGTCTCTGGTCGCTTCGGCAAAAGCCCATCTTGCCAGTGGTTCTGCACGCGATGCGCTGCTCTACTTTGATGCGGCTGTCTCACGAGATCCAAGCAATTATCTCACAATCTTTCAGCGAGGTGCTACTTATCTGTCTCTCGGACGAACTACGCAGGCGTTAGACGATTTTGACCGAGTCCTCCAGCTCAAACCCGACTTCGAAAGCGCACTCCTCCAACGAGCTCGCCTCAGGGCCAAGACTGCAGACTGGGACGGCGCGTTGCATGACTTTGAAAGAGCTGGCAAGAGGCTTTCGGAAGAGTATAGAGAAACCCAAGAGGCACGCGATGCCGCCTTCCAAGCATTCGACGCGGAGAAACGGGGTGCGTGGGACGATTGTGTAGGCCACGCCAATACAGCGATCCTTAAGGCGAGCACATCACTGGGTCTACGGCAAACTCGCGCACATTGTCGCTTCGAGAAGGGTGACGTGGAAGAAGGTATCAGCGACCTTGCTCATGTCCTGCAAGTCTCGCCGGGCTTAATCGAGCCTCATTTGCAAATATCGTCAATGTCATTCTATGCTCTAGGCGACACTGAACGGGGTATCTCGCAGATTCGCAAATGTTTGCATTCGGATCCAGATTCGAAAGCATGTGCGCAGCTTCACAAGAAAGAAAGGCAGCTAAGTAAGAGGCTGGATAAATTGCAAAAAGCGATGGAATCACGAAAATTCAACAACGCTATCAATCTACTTGTAGGTGTGGGGGAGGAGAAGGGTTTACTTGATGAGGTTAAGGACGACTTCGACAGTGGGAAGAAGTCTGGCCACATCCATCCTGCAGCCCCGAGCAATTTACACACATCTTTAGTTGAGCGGACGTGCGAAGCCTACCGTGAGGTTAGTGATTCTATGAGATAATGCTTTTTATTTGCAGCGGCTGACTGGAGGTGCTCGATTTCAGGTTGGTATGCTCAAGCGGGCTGCTCCTTACTGCACCGAAATGCTCCGGCTGAAACCACATTCATTGGCTGCCCTTCTATTCAATGGTCAGATGGCGCTTGACGAGGAGCGTTTCGAGGACGCTATTCGCACCCTCAACGAAGCCAGGGAACATCACCCGGGGTCTCAGGAAGTTCAGACGCTTTTGCAGAAAGCACATGTGTTATTGAAACGCTCCAAGCATAAGGACTACTACAAAGTCCTGGGTGTCGGTCGTGATTCAGATGAGCGCACAATCAAGAGAGCGTATCGGCAGTTGACAAAGCAGCACCACCCTGACAAAACCGTCTCACAGGGCGTCTCAAAGGAGGAAGCTGAGAAAAAGATGGCCGCTATAAACGAGGCCTATGAAGTTCTATCGGACCCCGAACTTAGAGCACGGTATGATAATGGTGATGATCCCAACGACCCTGAGTCACAGAGGGGCAATCCCTTCCAGGGAAGCCCCTTTGGTGCCGCCGGCGGTCAGCCATTCTTCTTCCAACAGGGCGCGCCGCATTTCAAGTTCTCTGGTCAAGGATTCAACTTTCCCCGAGGCTTTCCTTTCCGTTAGCATACTTCGTATACAACTCACCCTGCAGCTCAGTCTTCATTCTACAACATTTCACAAATTCCTGCGCTCCCTGCTGCCCGAGAGGCGCGCTAGCATTTCCAGTCTATTGGGCTATGGTCAATCCCGGCCCCATCCCCATTGGAACAGCGAAGTGTACGTACTCAGTCAGATATGAGGAAGCGTGATACGACATTCAATTCTCCATGTGAATCTGCATTCTGTCTGCTCTCTCCGCCCCTTCCCTTCTCATTTATTCTTTTTCCTCTCACTTTCATGCCAGGGGTTTCAGAATATCACTAGCTAGGTGAATAAACGTAGCAAGGGAGGTGTGAGGCTGATCACTTCGGCGCATCCGTCAACGGCACATAGCTGACCTGGAAAATCTTTTCCTTGTGAATTGATCCATCCTCTTTCTTGTCAACAACCCATATGTACTGTCCACCACCGAGTCCAAGGCTACTTATGGTGCCACCATCATTTTCCACATCAACGGGTATGAACAAGCGTCCTGGGGCACGTAACTGCTCAATGAGCACGGGATGTAGCTTGTCTGCCGCTGCGCCCACGTGGATTGCATCGTACGGGGCTCCTTCCCTCCAGCCCAGCCGACCATCTGCGGTAATGAATTTCACTTTCCCGGAATCTAGGAGAGCGCGGCCTTGCTCTGACTTGCTCATGTTCGCCCGGGCCAGGTCAACGAGTTCCGGGATATGGTCCACTCCGATAACCTGACCACTGCCACCATTGGTAGACCTGTCTGTGACAAGATTGGCGAGAACATGTGTCAAATATCCGGATCCCGAGCCGATATCCAATACCCGGGCTCCGGGCTTGAGGAAGTCAACCAAGTACTCGCAAGCATGACCATGCATATGTGGCGCCGAAATCGTCGCTCCATGTCCAATGGGTTGCGGCGAGTCGGAGTATGGTCTCGAGGGCGCGTAATGGGCGCGATCAACCTTGGAATCCCAATGTCAGAAACTCAGGCAGTGAACGGTGTATTCTTGGGCTACTGGAGTGGGGGATGCTGGGTGGTGGCAGCGGTAGAAGCAAAGTGGTGCTCACGCCCATCATAGCCTTTTTCACCCGATCATGTTTAATCAGTCCTTCCTTGGAGAGGTTCTCGATCAACTCGGTATTTGTGGTGCCGGAACAGTACCAAGCCATTGATAACTGCTTCCTTGTGATCTTGCTCAGCAGTGTGGTTGTCTCTATGTGCCTTTTCAGCATTCAGAAGTCGCCTGTTAGATTGAAAGGAATATCCCACTTAGACAGCACGGAGTATGTTAAAGTGGCAGTAGGATGAAGGTCTTTGAAGCAGTTAAGATTCACATTATGTCAGTATTACGGAGTACCTTATGTGCGGATTCCATCGGAGTACCATTGTATAGGTGGAAAATGCTCTTGTCGGAGCAGAAATCTCACTATGCGTCATATCATATGATCATACCAAGTACCTCCTAGAACGGCACTATTTATCAGCTTTTTGGTTGCCCATTGCCTCTGTGTGCTTACTGCCTTTTCTGGCCTATGGGGCACCCCCCTAATGCAGGTATATAGCTTGATCTGCGTTGACAGGTTGGGGTTAGAGTTTCTGTACTCTATTCCTGTGGACTATGGACTTTCCCTGTCAATCAAGTGATAAATGCTCCTATGTACTCTGTGTGCTGGGATCGCATATACCCCGCTACTCTATACGGAGTACATGATAGAGTAATTAATTAGGGTAAGTGACTGATAAACAGTCCAGCTACAAACACACGCACATATATATATGGGGATAATAGTACTGTACGGGACAAGCACCAGTTATAATATCGATCATTATACCATTTAATTTACATGGCAAATACAATATAACAACTTATATATGATATAAATGTAGCTCTATATGATTACAGAGAAACAACCACACTTATCCTGTTCACAATGTGAATACATACAGACTCAAATATTTGACTTCTGCATCACAATCAGATGGACAACGTGACAAATAACTTTGTCCCCACAACCACTAGACTAGACTCAATGCCACACCCTTAAGACAAAAAACCAACAGCAAGAGAATGGTCACAGTGGAATCAGCTCACCAAGTCAGATAAGGCCAGATGGAAGATTACAAGGTAGATCCAGACACCCAGGCAGAGGTCGATACAATTATACTTGATTATCTGCTGTGCGATGTCATAAACACGTTCCTTTGCACACAAGAAAGAGAGAAGCGATGGCATCGCAGGGACCAGAATACCAACTGGTTGATCCACACAATCAATAGTAAGTTGGAGTACAAATACCATTGTAAGCACCAAGGACTGTGCTGACCATGGACACTATCTCATAATTTTTCGCTCTCACTAGCCCTGACACCGATGCTAACACATGCCGAGACACTTTCCCAGGACATGCACATCAAGCTAAAGCTTCTCGAATTCATCACCGCATGCAATCAGAGCCAATCCCATAGCATACCAGCAAACAATCAATCACCACAGTGTGTACTCGGGGAGCAGAAGGAAGGAGTTGCGGTCACAACCAAACATCAAGTCTACACACCACACTCGAAACCCGACGCTCATGGAACTCAAATTGATACAAACAACAACCATATCCAGCCAAGACCGGACATCCACTTCGCCGTCGCTTATGCATTCATATCTCTGTGCATCGTCGCAAATGACCATGTATCAGACACTAACTGGGCCGATATTGCAGCCCAGCTCATGCTAAAAGCTGCGTCCGAGAAACATGAACCTTATGGGATCACAACGCCCGAAATTTTATCTGAATTGATAGCCCAAGCACCAGAGACAATTAAGAGAACGCCTGACTGGCAACAAGTGGCTGATAAGTATGAAACTTACACACAGCCACCACTCGGGGTTCTCCCATCCAGACATTTGGAAAGCACACTGAAACATCTGCATACACATCAACTTGGAACCACCATTATCGAGTTCCTTTTTGATCTCATGAGGCGATTGGACCCCCCCATTCTGTTACAGCTTGAGAGAGGGAAACTCTATGGACTGAGCCGAGCGGAAACGCAGGGGCTGAAAACCAAGGTTGGGCTGCGATGATGATACTCCTGTCATAAAGATCACTATCAATATGGCGCGTTTCTCACATCGAGCGTATGAGCTACGTTTCATAACTTATACTGGCAGCCAAACAAAAGGGTTCGAGAGTAATCAGGACGAAGTGTGTTGTGAATGCCAAGGACTATGGAATAGTATATTACAAGCAGAGTAGTCTAGTAGGTGCCCTTAGACGAGCCTAAAGGTCACTAGCCGAGCAACATCCGACGAGGATCTTCAATGTATTCCTTGACCTGAAGAAATCATAATCAGCCGAATGCATCAAACAACGAAGAAAGTCAACGAACCTTGACAAGGAAAGTGACGGCCTCCCGTCCGTCCAAAAGTCGATGATCATAGGTCAGGGCAAGATACATCATCTGGAAGCGTTAGTGCCTGGCATCAAGCTGGGGCGGCAATAGCATACCGGACGAATTTCCACTTTACCGTTCACAACTGCGGGCCGGTCCTTGATTGCATGGAGTCCAAGAACAGCTTTGAAAGTCAGAATTCGTTCCCGAGAAGAACCAGGGAGAGAGCACAGACCTGTCTGGGGCAAGTTGATGATTGGGGTGCCCATCAAAGAGCCAAAAACACCACCCTAAAATAATGTCAACTCTTTTATCAGATCAAGTATCATGCTACTTACGTTGCTAATAGTGAAAGTGCCACCAGCCATATCCTCGATCGTCAACTTGTTGTCCCGTGCCTAAAAAATATCAGTCACACACGATGCAAGTCTGTCGCATGATGCCACTGACCTTCTTGCCAAGGTCTGCAATGGCCTTTTCAATTCCAACGAGATCCATGGCTTCAGCGTTACGGACAACAGGTGTCACAAGGCCCTTCTCAGTAGCAACGGCCACGCTGATGTCGACGTAATCGCGGTAAACAATGGTATCACCCCCATTGGGGCCTTCGATTGATGCATTCACGGCGGGGACGTCCTTCATGGCTAGGACACAGGCACGAGAAAAGGCGCTCATGAAGCCAAGCTTGACACCGGTTTTCTTCAGTACATCATCTTTGTAGAGTTTCCGAAACTCCATGAGGGATGACATGTCAACCTCGTTGAAGGTAGTTAGCGAGGCAGCGGTGTTCTGGGACTGCTTCAGGCGCTCGGCTATTCTCAACCTCATTCTATTCATTTTCACCTATTACCCCAAAATAGTACCACAAGAGCCGGGAGTTAGCAAGTTTCATTATAGAGAGACAACAAAGATGTTGAAGGGAACTGTGGACGCACCCTGCGTTCCTCACGACCTTCGAAGCTCGGTTTAACATCGGAAGGAGTCTCTGACTTAGGAGCAGCAGGCTGTGGCTTCGGAGTAGGAGGCTTTTCAGGCGGAGGCGATGGAGCTTTGGGCGGCTCTGAAGGCTGTGGCTTGTTGGACTCAGCAGGGGGGCGCTTCTCGACATCTGCGGGCTCCTTCGGCTTTTCGGTAGCTGTCTCCTCTTTTTGCCCAGGGGCGCCACCTAATTCAAGTTTGACCAAGTCCTGCCCAACCGTTACAGTGTCTTCCTCGTTCACGAGCAGCTCCTTGATAGTTCCAGACTCAGGCGCATTGACTGATACGTCGATCTGTAATGGGTTGGCAAACTTTCATGTAATGAGGACAGTATGGACATTCACTGCCAACCCTACCTTGTCGGTCTCAATTGTAGCGATTTCTTCGTCCCGCTCGACGTAATCGCCCACCTCTGCCGAACGGTAAGCGAGAAAATAGCAAATGGGTCAAGGCAAGGGACTTACGCTTTGAAAATTGTTTCAATGTACCCTCGGTGATCGATTCTGCCATCTGGGGAACCTTCACTATGGTATCAGCTGCAGCGAGATCAGCGAAGAACGCCATTAGAAACTGAAGCAAACTGCCATACCATAAGTTCTGATCTGATACCCCCCGAGGCGGGCAAGACTGCTCCGGGGTACATTGGCTCTATGGATGTCGACGGTCAGCCAGAGCAGGCAAATAAATGTGGACCACCGATGTCCTTACCCTGAGGACGGAGCATGCAGCAAAACCGCGCCAGTCTTCTGCCTTTTAAGCGCCAAAGAGGTAATACTCCTGCGAGCACCAATGCAAGGCAAGCGGGAGCATTGAGCTGTCCGAGGAATAGACCTCAGGTGAAGCTCTGATAGACGGTGAAATGGTAACCTAGACGCCATATTTCGCCCGAGTTGGTTGGGTAGTAAATAGCAATTCACCAGCAGGAGAATCCGACGCGATTGTCTGATCTGAGTAGAGATGAAACCTTTCGCCCCAGAATAAACCAATTTGTCTTCACTCAATGTTAGAGTAGAGAGGTATGGGAGTACAGATTAGCAGAGTGACGGAACTTTAAGCTAGCGTATGACCAGCGACGAAAGCACAACCCCGGGCCGAAAGAACCGGAATTTCCCTCAACGACAATTCCATGCGCCCGGCAGATGACGGAGTATTATTATTACGCTTGTTCGGCTTCCCCTAAAGACCAACCAGGCAGATTCGGCGCACCCTATCAAATTCACTAGGGAGCGACTCAAGAGAAACCGCCCTGTAGTAAGTGGACAGGATTGCGAACAATCACAAGAAATTTACAAATTTATTCTTCAGCTAGCGTTCCTTTGTGCAGTCGCTCCGTCATATCTCAAGGTCTCCTTCCCATACGACTTTGCCAAGAGAAATCATGTCTACCAACGCCGTCGCGTAAGTTGCACCCAGAAGGAAGAATAGGCTGTTTTGCTAATGTCAACTTCGCTTTTCAGGTCACTCTACCGGCGGAGTCTCAAGCTTGCCCTTGACTGGGCAGTTCACAGACACGTATGGCGAGGACAAGCTGTGTATATTCGGTCCCTGTTCGAGGCAAATAAGGACGTCCGTGATCCTCGTCAACAAAGAGTAAACTCCCCGGCCCCAGCTACCATTTGGCCGTTGAACACGAAGTCATCAGCTTATACAAACAAATTTGGCAGGTGCTCCTTCGCGAAACCGAGAAATTACTGGAAACCTGGAAACACCCGGATCCGTATCGCGCACCTACTGCCCCAGGTGGTAAGTCTGATAAGTTAGAAAAAGAACTGCATCGGGCGCAGTTGACTGATAATGTCTTCCAGGCAGTAAATATGAGAGAAACCTTCCTGCTAGGCAGTTACCTTGTACGTTACACTATTTGATCTGTCGATTTTTTGCCTCGATTGACATACGTCTTAGATGCGTCTCAACATGCAGATGCCCACTAAGCTTGCACGGCGTACCAGACCCATATATTTCCCTCAATTAGACGGACTTGCACAGAACAATGGATTCCATTCTCGAAGATGGACATGACTCTTTAGTAACATCCTCCAGGACTTGTAACCTGAACGGTGCTTTGAACAATTATGCTCGGGGAAAGTGTAGAAATGCTGAGCGGCGTTTTGTCAAAAAAGTAGGGAAGCTGGCGAGGCCTTCATTCTACTTAGCATGGGTCTACTGGAATTCCCTGGTATCCGAGAGCTAAGTTTCATTAAGGAAGCTGTCGGTATCATTCAATGCCCGTAAGCATAATGTACAACCATAAATCAAAGCATGAAAAACAGAGCCATAATTGTGCCCAGTCCAGAACCCCGTTATCACATCATGAGAAACCAAGCACGCCGATTGAGAAAACCCGAACAAGAAAGAAAGTAAAATAGGACAATTAAAGCTCCTGGCTAGGACCCTTTCCACTCTTGGGAGTCTTCTTGGGCAGAAGGTCTGGAAATTGGTTAGAAAATATCGCACAAGACGAAACCCAAGGGCGAAACTTACTTTGGTGGATGTTGGGCAAGACACCACCCTGAGCAATGGTAACATGTCCAAGCAGCTTGTTCAATTCCTCATCGTTGCGGATGGCAAGCTGGAGATGGCGAGGAATGATACGCGTCTTCTTGTTGTCACGGGCAGCGTTGCCAGCCAACTCCAGGATTTCAGCGGCGAGATACTCAAGAACAGCGGCCAAGTAAACCGGAGCACCTATATGAAAGGCATTGTCGTCAGAACCGAGGGCGCCAAAGACAAGACAAGGACAATGAGTTAAATCGGGTAAAGACTTACCAGCACCAACACGTTGAGCGTAGTTACCCTTGCGCAGCAGACGGTGAACACGACCAACGGGGAACGCAAGTCCAGCCTTCGAAGAACGCCTAAAGTCGAGGTCAGCACGGTTCGAATATTGACAGGGAATGGGGTTGTCTTACGACTGCGCGTTCTTGCTGCCGCTGGCTTTGCCTCCGGATTTGCCTCCAGTCATTTTGTCTGATTTAAGTGGTCAAAGTTTGAACCGTTGTAGTGATTTTGGTTGAGTTGATAGGTTTTTAGAGCGACGCGGTTGACGTGTAGTAAATGGACAGTCGTTGAGGTAAACCAGGAGAATGGGTGGTCAGCGCGAGGAAAGCCGGGAGATTTATAATGACGCGCTCAGGGTGACGTTGGCCTGCCCAAACGCCGCGGGCCTCTAGATCACCCTCTCGCTTAGCGGGGCTGACCAATCACCAAAAGGATCATGGTCCAGCGCTCCAATAGCTTGACCGCGTATGTGAGCTATGATCTGTGTGGGCTAGCATAGTGTTGGTGTTCCAAATCAAGTTAAGTGCTGTAATATTTTTGCGTAATGATTGTTACAGCCGTCTTGGCATGGCTTCGCCCTACTGTCCGTAGTACTTAAACGTGTTTACCTTGCTTTAATCATACAGATCATACCAGGCCATTACCGTATTGAAATTCTGTCTCTTTCGCGCACTTCAGATCAACTGGGGTTTCGCGGGCTGGTATAAGTAGCGCGCCTCCCTCGTCACCGCGTCTCCATCATTCTCATCTTCCTTCTCAATCCATCTGCACAACGTTCGAACCTCAAGTTTTCTCAACACAACCACAATCTATTCTTCTGACTCTACCTGCTCGATAACTTATTTCGATAATCTTCTATTCACACAAAATGCCTCCCAAAGCTGCCGAGAAGAAGCCTAGCACTGGTGGCAAGGCGCCCGCCGGAAAGGCTCCCGCTGAGAAGAAGGAGGCGGGTAAGAAGACCGCTGCTGCTGCCACTGGCGACAAGAAGAAGCGTGGCAAGACCAGGAAGGAAACCTACTCCTCCTACATCTACAAGGGTATGTACTACTACTGGTTATATGCGGTATAGAAGCTTACCAGGGTGCAGTCCTCAAGCAAGTTCATCCTGACACCGGTATTTCGACTCGTGCCATGTCTATCCTGAACTCTTTTGTCAATGGTATTTTCCACTCCAGGAAACCTTTAAGTAGCAGTAGAGAGTGTATTCTAATCCGTTCCAGATATCTTTGAGCGCGTCGCCACAGAGGCTTCGAAGCTCGCTGCTTACAACAAGAAATCGACCATCTCGTCGAGGGAGATCCAGACTTCGTGAGTGAAGCCCTTTAAACACTATACGAATTACACTAATTCTTTTAAAGTGTTCGGCTCATCCTCCCTGGTGAGTTGGCGAAGCACGCCGTTTCGGAAGGCACTAAGGCTGTCACGAAGTACTCTTCTTCTGCCAAATAGGCACTTCTCTTTTTGTTTCTTTTCCCTTGTGTTTGTTTCTCGGGATTGTCATTTTTTACTGCCTCCTTATCTTACGGTTTTGAGGCGGTGGGTTACAGGGTGTTTGAGGATCTTCTAATGTGTCATGGGCTGGTTTGATATTTTTTTCCTTTTTTTTTCCCTCCTGATGCCCTTTGGGTCAAATGTGTTCATGGTTCATTCGGGACGAGAATGCGGTGTAACATAACTCGGATTTTGGGGCTGGTTGCACGATTTCCCTGCCCTGCCATAAATCGGAATCTCATTTGCTTATGCAACATATTCTTGTCGGTCATTTCACTTCGAATTGGTAGAGTCTGGATTGCACTGTATAGGGGATCACAGTGCCCTTTTTGGTTCGGGTTTCAAACCTGCCATGCCGCGGAGTATTCCCTGTGGTACTTCAATCATCGTCCAATACCTCTACCTCATCGATCGCCCCTTCACGGCCCTGAAAGACAGCAGTGTCTGATCCGCTAAGCACATGAACGATAGGCTTCCCCTGAGCAGATACCCCGCTCTTCCAGTGTGCCCAGTCTTCTTCATCTTTTATAATGAAGCCGATAAGCATGCTTGGATCCATGTCTCGAATGTGTATTCTCCTGAGGCGTCGAGTATGATAGGTTTCTATCTCTTCCTCAGTGTACGGTTCATCGATATTGTGCTGTGGCAACGCTGGGCGGGTCTGATGAGGGTCAAGGTAGAATAAGTGCGAGCCTTGAAACCCGACGAAGTAATGCGATGCTGATGGGCGTCCACTGCAAATTTGGTTACCTCTGGACCGGCAATCTTCGATCTGCTATGTGACAACGTACCCAGCTATTCCCACGGATTGGGGGAGTTGCAATGTGCTCTTTAACGCGTCCCAATATACGGGAGTAATACGATCGATTCCCAGTCGAGTCCCAATCAATATCAGTGTGGGCCTGAAGGACCCTCTTTCGTCATGGGCAGCATCCAGGAATTTATCTTCATGTACATCTGCTGTATCATCGGTCATGTACACACCAAGGTTAAGGTTTCCATGTTGAGACACGAGGGCCCTAAATGGATACGTGAGCTATGCTAATGGTCCAATGTGATCGTGACATACTGTATGCATCTGGCGGTTGCGGAGGGCCCAAACCATTCCCCGGGATGTTTGTCACAGAATTCGGCACCATGCTGGACAAATCGATGTATTGAGAAAGGTGCATCCGGGTGATCTGCAAACTGTGACAAGAGCTGAGCCTCCCGTTCAGTTTTGATTCCCCGACGCCAACCTGTAGGCACGTTAGCACACTGCGACTTGGGTACGGGAGCTATTGCTGAAAGGGTTGACGTTGGTTGTTACCTCGGCCGAATAGTAATATCGACATCGCGTTCGCCAGAAGACTCTGGCCGGACCTTATCATGCAACCCCACCCTGTGTCGGATGTAAATCCGTGTTGCTCCATAAGCTGACTTCTCAGTCGCACGCTCAACGTCATTGCCGAGTACGCGTCCTGTTTGATAGGCTTCGGTATTGGGGTGAAGTTGGATCTGTATGTAAACCAGATCCTTGATTCGAAGTCGAGAAGAAATGACTCAGGCCAACCCTGTTCGTCTAATAGGCCTGGCATTGTACCCCTTGGAACCAGCTGATTTGGCCCTTCTTCGTTGTCCAGTTGCATTGATTTGGGCGATGCTATGGACGCATGAGCCCAAGGAGAGACAACTACTCTCTCATCCAGCTGGTGTGGCTTACCGGTGCGCTCGTTTTCTCTCTCAGTGCCATCCACTGCATATTTTGTTCCCAGGCACCAGATAGGGTCTTCTGGCTGGTCGTTCCTGCGTGCAGGGTCCCAGATATATTGTATGATTCGCTTGCAACGTTCCATGTCTACCCCGTTCATTTTGAATGGCGCTTTGAGAATGATTGTATGTCGGTCTGTGCGAAATACTGACGGGTGCCTTGGGCGAATGCTCTGCTTTATATTGATGGTATATGTTTCACATCAATGTTGATTTACTGCATGTGCACATTAGTATTTGGATGTTCATCCCATGGACCTATCAGTATCGAGATAGTGTAGCTGTGTGTGGAACAAACATGCAGTCATATATGATCAAGTGTTGTTAATTTGATGATTAATGGTGGCCACACAGTTTCTATATCTCAATGATTGTTGTCTTGATGAGGGGGTTCCGTCATACAGCATCAGTCACGAGACTGAGTATACATGCATATATATATCTATGATCTCAAGTCTCAACTACCGTAGCAGGTGCAGTATTATTTTACGAGTCATAACCCATGACCAGCTATTTGCCCACAAAGATATGCAATGGATATGAAAATATTCAAAGCCTACGATGGCTAGCTACAAAGGCAGTGACTGACAATGTCATACAAGTCTTAAAAAGGATCCCAATGACATAGGCTGCCACTAAGAGGCACAGAGATAACATTACGAGGATAAATACGTCACATGCATACGGAACCACATACGATGATACACCGCCTTCAATAATGCCCAGGGAGACTGACTAAATCTTGGCTACCACCAAGTTCCATCTTCTAAGAGAACCTAACAGACCCGAGTTTTTCTACCACATAAAAACCGCGTGGGATGCACTCAGAAAAACGACACTGCCGGCGTGCTACCCAGTGTAAAGGAGAGCATCGATACTGGACCGAAGAGGGCATATCTGGAGAATCGATATTACCGCTGTAATAGGCCGAAGGCAAAGGGTGGAAAATATGGCTCGCCACAGCAGGGCGAAAGTACGCACAAACAAGCAGAAGGCTGTGACAAAAATGCGCCACACAGGACCATCACCCAACAGGCAACTCCAGCTCACCATGCAGCAAGAAGCACGAAACACAGAGGGGCGAAATATATGGCGGACAGGTACAAATTTTCGTCACCAGGCAGTGCAGTTTGTGAGTGCAGGTCCACAACAAAACGACGAGAAAGAACTGGATTATTTGGACATGCAATACAAGGGAGTACCAGCAATGACTCAACCTGAAGTCGCTCCAGAACAAACATGCAACGGAGAGTCCATGCGACATTCACACCCTACTATTGTTGCCCAGGATGAGGAGATTCCCACGGACGCCGAGCATATAGACCACACCACCCCTGCAGGAGAGAACACCAGCGAGGATGAAATAGTGTTTACTGGCCGGCACCTTAAAACAAAGTACGCTGGAAAACCACCGGGCAGAATCCGATCTCCGATATCAAGGCCATCCACGCAGCACAACGCTAGGAGCCCCGCTCGTCTAAAAGAGCATGAAAACCCAGACGATCGCCGAGGACTCGAATTTAGCCACCAGCATAATTGCTTGACTCGACCTTGGCCATCACGTCACAGCCAGGAATTACCGATACAATCATATCCCACGACAGAAAATCTGACGGCAGACCATCTGCATGCCACAAAACCGTCTCTGACAGCGCGAACCGAACGAATACAACCGCGTGCCGTCGACGAGAGTGTTGATTTTATACCCTTCAGTTCCAGACGCCCATCAATCAGGGAGCAATGGTCGAGTTTTATCGAAGATGAAGAAAATGACATATTAGCCGATTACATAGCGAACATTGACGATGAATACGAAGACGCCATTCAGTGGACCGATTCCTCTCGCAGTACGAGTACGGAGTCCGACAACGGTCAAATGACCAAACTGGCGTCCACGCTCGTCCCCGCAGAACTAGTCAATGCCAACTGTTCCGAGCCACCAAACAGCGGCGAGGGAATAAATCCATGCGAGCGCCGCCAAATGTTGGCTGAGTGCGGAGACGAGAAGGACCCCGGTCTGACTTCCAGAGGTATGCCCAGCCAACTGCATCAAAACACTTATCACATACTGAAGCCACCAGGCTTTACTCCCAAAACCAATGGATTCGCGGTGCTTTGCACCGGTTCGGTAAACGAGGCACATAGCTCCACGAGCTCTTCCGAATGCAGTGATATTGAAACGAAGGAAGTCGATGGGTTTGTCCGTGAGAGTGAAGCCGACCATTGCAAGCACTCGGGCGTCGAGACAGAGAGCAGTTACCGGTCTCGGTCGCATCGTAACCGCAGCAAAGCAAAAAAATCTCGTTTTGCTTCGGCAACCGCTTTTGCCGATGCATTGGAGTCGGACCCATTTTATGGATTCGACATAATGGACTTCAACAGACCCAGTCTGCGGAACAAAACAAAAGGGAAGCAGCGTACTTTTGATCTGTCATTATCCGATAGCGAGTTGGAACTGGAACTTGAACGGGCGTGGCGAAATGACAGAGAGAAGAAAAAGACACGGAAACAGAAGAGAGAAGAGCTTCGTGCAGAAGGCCTACTCGGTCGGAATGCAAATGCGCCTGACCTCAGAGCGAAGTATTTAAATGGCTTCAATGCCGATGATCTGAAATCGGAAATGCGCAATTTCTTGCTATCATCGAAAGACAGGTACGAGTTTCCCTTCAGCCAGTATTGAAAGTCATAAAATTAGAGTGCTGAAACCCGGGCTTTGTTCAGTTTGTCTCTTCCACCCATGTCTAAACACTCCAGAAAAGTTGTGCATGACATGGCAGGCGCACTGTCACTCAAATCACAGTCCCGCGGCAAAGGGTCGTCCAGATTTCCCATGCTGTACAAGACCTCCCTCACCCCGAGGTATACACAGAAGACAATCATACAGGTCGACAAAATCTTTTCGAAATCGCGATTTCCCACAGGTGGCCCCAAGGCACGGTCCCAGAACAACAAAAAATCCGCGAAGGCCTCTCGTGGTCATCCTACATCATCTGTCAGCTATATGGAAGGCGACGTTGTTGGAGCATCAGCACCAGAAATTGGAGCGGGAAATAAGGGAAGAGCCATGCTGGAAAAGATGGGGTGGAGTTTGGGGACTCCGCTTGGTGCCATAAACAACAAAGGCATTCTGTTACCAGTTACACAAGTTGTGAAGAATTCTAAGGCTGGCCTGGGGTAGATAGTTTCGATCCATGGTAGAATCCCTAGTTACATTTATATGGTTGTCTTTCTAGGGCTAAGTGGAGGACCTGCAACAGTGATATATGTTTCCACGCTAAACAACTTGGAAGCTTGTCACATTTCCGAAGCTCCTTCCGTGGCATGAATGAATAAATAGCACGAACCAGAGAAGTGTCTTCTGCTGTGATGCTTTGTGATATAATCAACAAGGCGATTCTTGTATTCATGACTATGATTGCCCCGAGACATGATGCTCTTGGCATCTACGTCGACATAACCCTTTTCACCATGAGATGGGCGACCGAAGTAGGCGAATTTCAATGACAGTCACATAAGCCATGTGCGTTCATAATGCTAGTCTTTGCTACCTTGTTGGCGGCTGGGCATGGTCATACTTTCTTAAGTGCGTAAAAAGCTGAGTTTTGGAAGGAAAGGCAGCCTTGCAAGTGGTACAAATCAACTCTGGAGACTGGCCCAGAGCCTGCCGAGCAGCTTTCCGAGCGCGCTTCTCTTTGGCTCTGCCAATCTTTTTGGTTTCAGTCGATGGATTCTGAACCAAGCCAAAGGCTGACAATTGATGGGACAGTAAATCCACAGTATCGTCTTCCCTCTCAGACACATCGTCCGAGCCTGCGGGATCGAGGATGGTTTCGCTCGACTCATGGCTAGCATGTCTCACAGGAGATACGATATCAGCTTCCGTAAATTCGCGGCGACTTCCCTCTCGTGTCTCTTGCATGATCGATGTAATGTTTTGATCACTATCAGCGTTGCGTCCACCTTGGACCTTACCACTCTCTTCCTGGCTGAAGGGGGAAGCTGCTGAGCTGTCGTTGTATTGCTCTAATTGAGCATGGTCACCGTATGGAGCCATATCCTCGTCAAGATTGAGAGACTCATTTTCTGCCCTCATCTCCCAGCGAAGCTGTTTGATGGCCTTAACGTGTTTCTTGCTACGTTCGTGCGCGTTGAATTGGTTTAGGCTCTTGAAATCTTTCCGGCAAACGACGCACTCGAACCGCTCGAGTTCGGATTCCGAACTATCCGGATTCTCTTCCTCGGCCTCTTCTGACTTCGCCCAGTCAGGTATAACATGCTCACGCAGCTTTGCTTGATTTACTGCTCTTGATTTGGCAGCTTGTGCAGCAGCAGTTTGGCGGAGGAGCTCCCGGCGCTGTGCTTCGCTTTGAATGCCACTTTTATAGCGCGGATCCCTCTTTTTAACAAAGGCCACGAGCGATCTGACAGCTTCATTAAATTCGCGGATACCCTCCTCTCTCAATCGTTTGTTTTCTTTCTCCATCAACCTGCGTACGCGACGATCTGGAGCCTCGGAATATCGGTAGATATCTTTCCAAGCGAAAGATTTCTTGGTTGAAAAGCTACTCCAGACGGCATAGAATGGCCGTACGACGTCTTCAAAAGTATCATTTCGTGTCCCGAAAGTCGGATAGTCGACAAATTCCAACTTGTCTGCGCGACATGCCAGTTCTTCCTCCAGAGCAAGTCGGGTAAACACCGCTCGAAGGCCGCCATAGAATCCAGATGGAGAATCCGAAAATTCCATTCGAGGACTGAACTTGGAGAACAGCTTCAAGATGTCACCGGGGGTTGTCATCCGGCTATCGTAACAGTATTCGCTACTACTTGGCTGCCCATCGCCGCTCAGAAATGCATCTTGGTGAGTGTCATACCATGCCCGCTCTTGAGGATCTGAAAGAACTTGATACGCAGATTGTATTTCTGCAAACAGTTTTGTTGCAGCTTCGACATTGCCATAGTTTTTATCCGGGTGCAGCTCGAGAGCCTTTCTTTTGTACGCTTTTCTTATTCTTGATGTGGTTCGAAGAGAATAATGTCAGCCTAACAGGCACATGGCAGTTATAAAGTACAATCTCACTCATCTGTGGAGGCGTCCTGTCGTATCTCCAAAAGTTCATAATAATCTACCTTCCTCTCTTTGGACAAAGGCTCAGCAGAATATGCATTATCTTGAAAACTTGTAGAATGAGATTGCCCCATAGGGGATTGACAGCCTGACTTAGGTTAAAGGCAGAAAAAGAAATGTGTGTAATGATGATATATATGTTCTGAGCTTCTGATGAAATCGAGTGTGGAGTAAACTTATAGCATCTAGAGACGTACATTAGCATTGGTAATGATTTTTACCTTGGCAGTTACTGAATATTACACTAGATAGTTGCCATTCTTACATTAGTTAAGGGATCACCATCTCTTCGGCACTGTAAATTAACTTAGGGTGATGATTTAACTTACTATTAATACTCGGCTATCATTGCTATGGACTAGACTTTGGTTCAAGAGCCTGTTATACCCTCGGACTTGAAAGTCAGACCCCATATCCCTTGCACCTGATCTGATGGTTCCGATTGGTTAGTTCGGCCATGCTTAGCAGGATTGTAGATTGAATAGGCTAATGAGGTGGATTTCTCACTACATTCCTACTATCTAGACCAGAATTTGAAGTCTGTTATCTCTATGGCATTATGTATAGACTGTAGTAGGTATCTATATAGTACCTTTGGGTTAATTTTGGGAGGCTATTATGGATCACATACCCTATATAAAAGATTAAAGGCCCCATTCTTGGCTGCTGCTTTGTACACACAGTAATATAGCCTAGTATTATATATTAGTAGTTAATCACTAGTTAGTTATTGAACTAATTATTAGTTAATTTATTAATTGATTCCTTACTCTATTTCAGCACTGAGCTGGGCTATAGAATACTTAGTAAGCTATAGAGATAGTAGATTATATGATTTAGTTAAGCCTTGTATATTAGTAATCTTCTTTTATTTTTCTATATAGACTTTATATTTTCTAATTTAGAGATCTATAAGGCTTTATTATCTTATATTAATATTATATTATTATAATAGGTCTATAGTATAGAGAATAATTATTTATTACTAAATAATATATTTATTATTATTATGAAGTTATAAAATTACTTTAGCTCTATTATTAATAAATATTTAATAATTATTATTAATGGCTTTATAATAATATTTTTTTAATAATATACATATATCTTTATATAACTTCTTCCTCTTCTGTTTTCTTTCTAATTAGTATTAATAGTATATATTACTTTTTATTTTATATAATTCCTTGTTTTTATTTAATTCTTTCTACTTTAATAAAATCTAATAGTAAAATTGATAGATTCTAAATAATAAATATTATATTAAGTATTCATTTAATAGATTAAATTAATAATAATTTAGATTTGTAGACTTTATTAATAAAATATATTTTTCTTTATCTAAATTTAATAATATTTCATATCTAAGTAATATCCTTTCTTTAAATATAATAGTATTTATATTATATTTAATAATTATATATTTATATTAAATAATTTAATTAATATCTTATTTATATAATTATTAATACTATAGTCTCTATAACTTAATATTTCTTTGATTTATACAATTTTAATAATTTCATAACTTTATATATTTGGTTACTTTTTATTCTAATATTCTATAGTTAAAGTTATCTTTATGAATTATAGATCTTTATATTATTTAATAAGAGCTTTTATTTATTATAATACTTCTATTCCTCTTTATAAAAAAGAGAGAGCATATATTAAGAAGAATTAATAATACTAATATTAATAAATCTCTAGATTTATAAAGTTATATACTAATAATATTATATAATATTCTCTATATATAATCATATATAGGCTTTGTAATCTTTAGTATTATTTTTAGGTGGCTGTTAGAGCCACACCCCCTATACTTAACAGCATCCCCCTAGCTTAGTAATACAGATCCCCACATGCCATGCTACTATTAGCTAGAATTAATATTATATTACTATTAGGAATCTCTATAATCCTTCCAATTTCTATATAAAATTAATATATAGAATTATAGTAAGATAAGCTCTTAAAAGTATTAGTTTTTATTTAAAATAAGATAGAATTACAGAAATTATTAGCTAATAATAAAGAATATACTTATAATATATGTCCTCCTTAACTAATTAATTATTTAAGATGTTTAATATAGTAATTATATTTATATACTAGTATATAAAGGCCTATAGATATACTATTATAAGATAGTATTCTACTATAAAGAAGAAAGATAAATTTCTAAAGCTATAGTTATCTTTTATAATGAGTATAGAGAATAAGAGGTCTATCTTATTAAAGGATCTAAAGATAAGAAGGCTATTACTTAGGCTTATAAATAGATGAAATAATAGAAAGAGCTTAGGTATAAAAATAACTATAATATCTTTTTCTTTTCTAATATAAAAGTTAAGATATTAAATAAAGATAAAGATTATATAGTCTATCCTATCTAATAGAATAAATCTCGAGATCCCTCTTTATCTATTCAGATTCATTAGTATATTAGAGAACTTAATACTATTATATAAAATATTAATTAGAATAATCCATCACTGCTCTAATATTACAGCCCTAAGCTTTCTGCCCTTCTAGACTACTTACTCTTTTAGGGGTATTTAATTAATTTATACTACTCCTCTATCTATTTATATATCTTCTCTTACTATATATATACTTTCTTCCTCTTCTCTTTATATTTAGTTTTATAAGTAGTATTATCATATAAAACTAAATATTACTTTCTTTATTTTCTCTTTTATTAGATGGCTTAAGATCTAGTAAAAATATATTTTTTTAATATTAGATATACTAATCTTACCTCCTTTTATAAAGAATTATATACTAATAATACTAATAGTTAGAGAAATAATATAATTGATTAACTAAAATTATAGAGAATAATAATAGCTAGATCTATAATTTTTATTAAGAAGCCTAAGAACTAGTATAAAGCTAGAAATAAAATCTAGAACTCTTCTACCTAGTATATTAGATCAATTATAACTTTTATTAAAAGACTAACTATCCTATTTAATTAGATAGAGAATAGTAGCCTTAATAAAAATATCTATAAATTGACTAATAGTATTTCCTATAAAAAATCTTAAGTATTATTAAGAAGCTATCTCTTATATCTTTATTATCTTAAATATAAAAATAGATTAAAATAATATAGAAGTAGCTCTTTTTAATGAATAATTTACTATAAGCTAGGGTAAAACTAATAATCTTAAGCTTTAGAATAAATAGACTTTTTATAAATATAAATAAATCTAAGCCTAGCTTATAGCTACTAACCTTTATATAATAAGATCTAATAGAAGCTTAAAGAAGCTAATTTTAAATAAAATAACTTTATCTTATAGATAGCTTATAGATCTAGTATTATAAATACTAATTTTTAGGCTTTAGCTATTAGTAGTAAGTTAATAAAGATTCTAAATCTTTCTCTTCTTAGTAATAGAAAGAATCCTTATTTTAAAGATTAATTACTAGCTATAAAGTAGAAGCTTATTACTAATATTAATTACTTCTCTGATTCTATAATAAAAATTACTTATATAACTAATTATATTAAGAATAATATCTAAAAATATATTACTTCTTATCTATAAGAGAATACTATTAATCTATACTAGGACTCTATAGACCACCTTAAATATTTAAAGAATATATTTATAGCCCCTAATTATAAGAGACTTATTAAGTAGAAATATAATATATATTATAAAAAGTTATTAGCTAAGTAGAATAATTTTATTTCTAAATTTCTATATATAACAGCTAAAGTAAGTATTCTAAAGAAGACTTAAAAGGATAATCTATATAGTAAATTATCTCTCTATATATAAAAGCTTACTATATTATATATAATAATAATAATATGATCTTTAAGAAATTTATAAATTACTATAGCTATATAGTAATACATATTATAAATATAGAAAGAATTAAGGCTTAGTTAAATAATAATATAAATATTTAGATCTAAGGAACTAAAATTATATCTTATATTACTACTCTAGCTATAGCTACCCCTTCTTTAGATCTATAATTTATAGTTATACTATTATAGCTTCTCTAGCTTTTATTAACCTTAATAATAAGATCTAGAAGTATCTTATAAGTAAGGGTAAATACTTTATATATTTTTAGATTAGAGATATTAGCTATAGCTACCCTACTAAGTGAGCTATATAGCTTAAGATATTAGAATAATCTATTAAGCCTACCTTTAAATTAGAAAATAAAAATATCTAGGAGAAGTCTCCTCAAGTAAAAAATTAATTAACTTATATAATCTAGACCCAGAATCTAGTACACATAAAAAAGATAGTTTTAAAATAGAATTACTTATCCTTATTAATAGATTCTCTATATCTATAACCTTACTAATTAATACTAAAGTAAATATATATATATATTGTGATGACCCATCACTACACTTACCTCTGATATTGTACCCCTAAGCTTTCTGCCCTTCTAGACTACTTACCCCTTTATATTATTTAATTAGTTTATACTACTACTCTGCTTAGTTATATATCTTCTCTTATTATACATATACTTTCTTTCTCTTCTCTTTATACTTAGTTTTCTCTTAAAATACTACTATATTATTAATACTATATATAATACTATTATAATAACTAAGTATTACTTTTTTTTATAGTAGATATATTAATCTTATCTCCTTTTATAAAGGACCCCTTATATACTAATAATACTAATAATCAGAGATAATAATATAATCTACTAGCTAAAGATTATAAAGAAGAATAATAGCTAAATCTATAGCTTTTACTAAAGAGTATAAGAACTAGTCTATAACTAGAGATAATAATTAGAATAGAAATAAAATCTAGAATCCTTCTTATACTAGATCTATTTTAAGCTTTACTAGAGAATTAATAGCCCTACTTAACTAGATAATAAATAATAGCGTTAATAAAGATATCTATAAGCTAGCTAATAGTACCTTTTATAAAGAATTTATAACTTACTAAGGAACTAACTCTAAGTATATTTAGCAAACTATCTTTTACATCTTTATTACTCTAGATATAAAAATAAGCTAGAACTATATAGAAGTAGCTTTTAAATAAGTAATTTATTATAAATTAAAATAAAGCTAATAATCTTAAATACTAGAATAAATAGATTCTTTATAAATACAAGACTATTAATATAGAGGAAATCAACAAAGTACTATTCTTAGTAGTATAGATATAAGTCTTACAGAAAATTATATAGTAGGTAATATATAGATAGACTATAAAACTTTAAAGTATATATTAATATAATAGAAGTACTAAAAATTACTATTATTACTATAAAAGTATAATATAATAGGTCTTACCAACCTATAATATACCACTCTAGAGATACGGTTCTACTATACCTATATAAAGGCTATAATATCCCTAGGGTAATCTTACTAAAGTATAGTATCCAATATATAGACCTTTTTAAAATTATATAGTGCATTAGACCCTTAGTATATAAACTAGAACTCCCTAAGGGATTAAAGATCTATCCTATTATATTAATTATCTACCTTAAGCTATACCTATAAAGAGATAATCCTTTCTAATAACCCTTATTAGATTAACCTGGTCCTATTTAGATTAAAGGCTAGAATAAATTTAAAATTAAATAAATTATTATATTATATATATATAAAATAAAGTTAGGTAAGACTAAGATATAGTTCCTAGTTAAATAGCTATGATATAATAATTATAAGAATACTTAGTTAAATAAAAAAGACCTATAATACATATAAGATCTGCTTAATAAGTTTAAGCAGTATATAACCTTCCAATTATATATTTACTATGCTAGTTCTCTTATATTTAGTAATTAATTCTATTTATTCTATCTTATCTAATCTATAGTCTATAACTATACTTAATTTTCTCTATTTACTATTCTATAATTCCTCTTTACTTAACTTTTACTATTTATTATTATATTATATATATTACTATATATCTCTTATATCTCTTTATTTTTATAGAATAGTAGATAAATACTTTCTAAGTATATAATATTCTCTATTTCCTTATCTTACCTCCTTACTATTACTGCTTAGTACTTATCTTCTCTCTCTACTATATTACTTTATTACTATTCCTACTATTCTATATTATTTTTCTCCTTTTATATATTATCTTTATCTTTACTAGACCCTATCACAGAATTATTACTTACTATCTAGTATATCTAGTGTAAGATACTATCTAGCTAGCCTCAGTATCACTATTAGTAAACTAAATATAAAATAGTATCTAGCTAACCTTACTATCAGTAAACTAAACCTATTGACCTTAATAGATTTTACAATAGCCTTAAGAAGCTAGATAAACTATTTAGTAGGTATAATCTATTATTAATACTATCTTTATTACTAATACTACTAAAGGGTTTAAGAAAGATAATAAAAAACCTAAAAAACGCTAGAATACCAATCCTAAATAAAGTAAATATTAAAGCTAAGGCTACTAAAGCTATAATTAATAAGGCTATTGTTGGTAGCTCAGTAAGGCGATGCCTATGAAGGAGAAGATGATAGTTGTCTTCTCTAAGCTATGGTGCTAGCTACTACAATCTTAGATACTAGGAAGGTATTATATAATAATATAATATTATCCCCCTATAAAAAAAAGGAAAAAGATAAAAAAGAAAAAGTAATTAGCTTACTATTAGATGCTTATATCATTATATATATAATAAAAATTAAAGGAAGTATTAACTATTAAGCTAGTAGCTAAATACCTTTTTATTAAACTATAGCTTTTATTTAGAAGTGTTAGCCTAAGCTATATCATCTTTATAGATAAGAATCTAGATAGTTAAGCACTAATACTAATATATTAGTTATAGAAGAACTAAAAGAAGCAGCAGCTTATATAAATAATTTAAAGCTAGTTAAAATAGCTATATCTATAGGATAATATTTCATAAGAATAATATTAATATGTTAGAAGAGTAAGCAAGTAGAGAATAAGTATTAAATAGTTACACCTACAAGATAATATTTTAGAAGAAAAATAAGTATCTATAGATAGGAACTAAAGAGGCGGTAATAGAAGAACTAAAGTATAAATTAGTTATTAAAAAGTATAGGATATAAGTTTATATCTATACTAAGCTATATAAGTATTTTAATAATAGAATTTTATATTTTTATAGATATTAGCTAGCTTTTTATACTTTATATTTTAAGACTATTTATAGTATTCTTAGACCAGTTAAAATACCACCTCTCTAAATATTAGAGGGCATTACTAGCTACTATATTAAAGAATATATTCTTCATATATTTAGGTGCTCTTATAAGTATTACTTATAGTATATGTATAGGCTATCCCTATAGAAAGTTATTGAAGTCTTTATCTATTTTAATAATATTATTTTTTAATAATAATACTATCTATAGAGGCAAATTATTATAGGAGGTATTTAGTAGTATTTTATAGATTTTAAGAATATTTATATCTTTTTTTAGCTTAATCTTTATCTACTTAGTATATTAATATACTACTCAGTTACTATATAAGCTTATATTATCTAGTAGATACTATTAATAGAGGCCCTTATAATTATTATTCTTATCTAAACTATTAACCTAGGTTATAATTACTTATCCCTAGCTTATAGGTTAACCTTTTATCTAATTATATTATTAATACTAGTAAGGGCTGCTTTATACTTAACCTCCTATTTTTCTATCTATACTAGAATAGAGTTTTCTCTCTCTATCTACTACTATAGATAGACTAGATAGTTATCTAGTAGCTATAGCTTACTAGTATTAAAAATCTACTCTAAATCTAAGTTATTATTATTATTATTATACTTATCTATATTCTTTTTATCTTTAAGCTATTTATTAATAGCTTTAATAACTTTCTTTTTATTAATAGCTAGTTCTAATATATTAGCTTTCTAAATTCTTTATTAATACTAGTATTTAGCTATCTTCTTAGTATAAGTATATAAGGGTTTAATAAATAACCTTTTTATTTTAATATAGTACTTCTTTATAGCATTTAGTTAGTTAATTTCATCCTACTAGCCTTTAAATATTTAATAACTATCTTTTTTAATTAGTTTTCCTGCTAAGTTATTAAATTTATAAGATTATTTACTTAATTTAAACTTTAAGTATAGTAGTATATAAGCTAGATAAATAAAGTAGTTTCCTTTAGCTAATAGAGAGAAAGAGTATAGCTAGTTAGTAATAGTGCTTATAATTAATATAGATACTTTTAGTATATTAAATCTTAGGATAGTAAGAGATATACTACTAATTAAGCTAAGATTTAGCTTAACTCTATTTATTAGTTTACTAGGGATGAGTATAAAGGGTATATAGTTAATATTTTAAGCTAGTATAATAGTTTTATTAGATAACTTTTCTTTTTTAGCCTTTTTTATAGCTATTTCTGTAGCTTTTATAGTAGCTTTTTCTTAGATCTTAGTAAGAGGGGTAGGACTGCTATTCTTTATTATTTTATTATTCTTTTTAATTAATACTATTATTTTTCTAGCTCTAATCTTTCTTGGTTTATCTTTATAGAGTATTCCTATCTAATTAAGATTAAGTAGTAATTCTTTATTAAGGTTAAGCTCTTATCTTACATATTAAGATTAGGTTAATTATTAAGGTCTTTATTAAGATAAGGCTTTCTAAGATTCTTATATTACTTATTAAAAGTATATAGTTTAATATCTTTAAATAGATCCTCTTTAAGATTATTATTAATATTATAGTTATCTTAGTTAGTTCTAACTAGGTTACCTAAGATAATATTATTAAAAAGCTATATACTTTCTTTTAGAGGTAATTAGATAGACTAGACTTTATAAATCCTAGTTTTATAAGGATCTGCAGTTCTTTATTAAGTATGACTAAGAGTTATAAAGTCTAAATCTATTAGATCCCTATTTAGAAATACTAGCTAAGGGTATATTATAGTAGATATATTACTAGATATAGATTCTTATCTCTAGTTAGCTTTAGCTTATCTTTATAGAGTATTAAGATTTCCTCTAGGTAGATAAATAGGATATTCTAATAGTATAGATATATTAAAGATATATTACTAGATAGTTACCAATAATTCTATAATATAATCTAGTAATAATAATACTAAATATATACTAGTAAAGGAAAAGATAAATTAGATAAGTAAGTAGAAGTAAAAAGATAGTAGAAAATAGGAAAATAGATAAAAGTAAAGAAATATATAGTATTTAGATAAAGTAGTAAATTATAAGAAATTTTTAAACTATATAGAATTATAAATACTAAATATAAAAAATTATATATATAATATAGCAGGGAAAGGTAGCTATAGGAATATTAAAATAAAAGTAATATATAAAAATAAGTACTATCTTTATTATTATCTTATCTTAAATTCTTATACTAATTTCTTTATATTATATAGTTAATCTATAGGTATCTATATATTCTATTTATTATTATAATCTTTCTATTTAATAAGGTACTAGTAATAGAAATAATATTATATATATACTAATCACTTAGAAAATTAAGCTTATATACTAATAGTCTAACCTTCTTTAGAATAATAAATAGACTAGTATACTAATTACTAAGCTTATATCCTAGTATAAATTAGATAATATATCTAGTATAGAGTTTAAGTAATATCTTTTTATCCTTATAAAAGGAAATTAGAAGATAATAATAATTATAGCACTACTTTATTACTAGTACTATAAATTATAGTACTTTAGCTATTAAGACTTAACTAGAGAAAGACTATTCTGCTAGGCTTAGATATATAGAGAAGATAATAATTTAAGCCTATATATTAACTAATAAGATGTTTCTCTAGTTAATATATTCTATATAGAGTTAAATATTCTCTATATTACTAATAAGACTAATAGCTAATTAGTAATTTTATTAAGTAACCTAATAGTATATTATAGATAAATCTTAATAGTCTAATTTATTTACTTACTCTAGTTATTAATTTATATATAGTATACTATTAAATATCTCTATTTAATTTTTAATAACTTAAGGAACTCCTATATTTCTAAAATAAATTTAGGATTATAGTCTAAGATAATAAACTTAGATATATCCTAATTACCTATATCTAATATTGCTAGTAGAGTAATTACCTATATACTAGCTTTCTATATTAAGTAGCCTAGTATAGTAGTTATTCTTTTTATAAATTTATCTATAATTAATATAATAGAATTAAATTAACTAGTATCTAGCAGTACTATAATTAAATTAATTATAATAATATAGAAAGGTATTACTACTAAAAATATTAGCTATAATACTCTATATAGTAGGTAATATCTAGTTTACTTCTTCTAATAGTCTAGATAGAACTAGATATACTATTTAACCTAATACTTTATTTAGTAGAAAACTAGACTATTAGATAGCTCTAGTATTCTATTAATACTAGGGTACCTATTCTTATCATAAGTACTCTACAGCATCTTATAAAGCAGTATATATAGTATATATAAGTGGCTATCTCTTATATATAATAAATAGTTATAGATATTATATAGTAAAATAACAGGTGTCTAAGATATAGTATTCTATTATAATATATTAATTACTTAGGACTATCTATAATTAGTAGAATAGCCTTTAATTATATATTACTTAAATTATCTAATATTATAATCCTAATTATTATTAATGTATTTAATGATGAAGCTCAAACAAATGAAGATGATGATATTGCTACTAGCTAGAGAGGAAGGTGTCAAAGCAAAGCTATCTATAAGTGCTAGATACTAGCCCTATATAGAAGAATGATAGGCCTAGCTAAGCCTGAGGCATCCCTCTAACACACCCCCCCAGGTGAGGCCTCTTAGTAATATAGCTATTATATATAAAGTTAAGATAACTTTCTAATTAGGTAATACAGAGAGCTGCCAGCTAATTAGATAGTTATTCTAAACCTTCTTCTTCTCTAGTTCTTTATTAATTATATTAACCTTAACTAGGTATAAGCAAGCTTAAAATGCTTCAAATTTATCTACTAGAAATACTTTAGTTAAGCTATCTACTAGACTTACTTTGCTATTAATAAGTATAAGGTTAATAATACCCTATTTAATCTAATCTTTTATAAAAAGGTATTTATTTACCAGCTAATATATAGAAGGCTAGAAATCTTATTTATAGATAATATTAAATATATTATCACTATCAGTATAGATAGGAATAGTCTTATCTATTAATTCTAAATATAAAGCTTTTAGTAGTTTCCTTAGCTAGATTACCTCTTTAAAAGTAGTATTATAAGTAATATATTTAGCTATTATACTTAATAATACTATAATAGTTTACTTTTTTAGATATTAGCTAATTAGAGCACTAGTATAGTAAAAGATATATACTTCTATAGATTATCTATTAAGATAGTCTTAGAATAGGCTATAATATAGCCTATTAGGCCTTTAGATAGATTACTTCCTAATTTAATTATATATATATTTTATTATAGATATTAGAAAGTTCCTTTAATACCTAAAGCATTAGATTTATCTAGTTTAGATACTTTTAACTGGAATTGGTATATTATATAGGCTATATCTAGTCTAGTCTTCTAACTAAGCTAGTTTAACTATCTAATATACTATTAGAATTTATATAGATTATCTAGTAGGGGATCTACCTTATTATTTTTATAATATAGCTACTAGGCTATATTAGTAAATAATTACTAGCATATCTCTATATACCAGCTTCTACTAATATCTTATTAATATAAGTATTTTATAATATTATAATTATATAATATTCTCTATCTCTTATAATCTTATAGTCTAGGAAGTATAATAGCTTATCTAGCTCTTTAATTATAAAAAGATCTACTAACTATTCTTTAATAAGCTTAATACTATTAGTAGTAGCAGCTATTATTAGTATATTATTAATATAGATTAGTAGATATTTATTATTACTATATTAGTAGATATATAGACCTCTATAAGGTGTTTAAAATCTATTAAGTACATACTATTATTAAATTTCTTATTTTAAAGGAATACTAATTACTTTAATTTATATAAAGCCTTAAGTATATAGTAGATCTTCTTTTTCTCTTTAAAATCTATAGATTAATATATATAAATAATATATCTTTTAAGCTAAGTATAGAGATAGGTAGTTACTATATTAACTTATTTAACTTTAAGATTCTATATTATAATAAGAGTTAGGAGGAGTTTAATCATAACCTCTATAACTACTAGTCTATAGATAATATTATAGTTAAGGCCTAGTCTTTAGTGATTACTATAGATAACCTATCTAGTATAGAAATCTAATATATAGTTATCTATATTAAGCTTTAGCTTATATACCTATTTCCTAGAGAGTATATAAGAGTTATCTTTTAGATAGGGAATTAGCTTATATACCTTTCTTTCTTAGAGCTTATTAATTTATACTTATATAGTAGACTTCTAATAGAGTTTAAACAGACTATTTATTACTTCTTTATATATCTAAGGAATCTTAATATTATAAATTTATAGCCTATACAGAATTACTATATATCTAAAGCTAATAGTATTATTATTATAATTAGATATTAATAAAAAGATATAACTAAATAATAGTAAAAGTATAATAACTTCTTTATATTACTTATTATTAAAAGATATTATACATCCTAAGAGCTTATACTTCTATTCTACTTTAGTATTTAATTTATTAAGCAGATATTGCAGTGCTTTCTCTTTATTTAATACCTTAAATACTCTAGATAGTAAATATAATATATAAAAGTAAGATCTATTTAATAGTAGTCTAATAGAAATAAATATTAATCTTTCTAGCTTTAGTGCCTACAGTACTTCCTATTCTAGTATTTTAAAAGGATCTTTATATTTAAATTACTATCTAGAAGTCTATATATCTTATATAATTAGATTTAGTAATTTAATAGATTTATAGATATATTACTAATCTTACCTATTTAAATATCTTCTCTAGCTTAGAGTAAGCACTACTAGTAGATTAATTAGGTTTCTCTTAATATTCTAGTCTTTAAATTATATTTATTTCCTCTCTCTTTTAGTTTATATATACTCTTCTAGTAATTCTACTATTATAGGATATCTTAGTAATTTATCTAGAAGAAGTGCTATTTAAGTAGTTTATTTAGGAGATTATAATAAGATTTAGTTAGATCTTAGTATAGCTTATATATCTATCTAAGTAGTTAGTTAAGCTTATATATCTATAGGAATATTTACTTATACTTATATATCTATAGGGATGCTTACTTATACTTATATATTAAAGCTAGTAATCTAAAGATCTAGGGTATTATCTATACTTAGCTATAAATTAGTAACTTAGAGACTATTAGTTTATTAGTAATAGCTAGTATTAAGTAGCTAAAATAAGTTATTCTTTAGATAATATAAACTATTTAATTTAGTTCAGATTGAATATCAGCACTGGACAGAAACTAGAGAGATATAGATTCTAGTTAGATATATAGACTAGTAATTTTTATAATTCTACTATCTTTATAGTTATTATCATTAAATCTATCCTTAAAAGTAACATCTTAGGAGTAAATAATCTAGTTTATATCTAGATTCTAGCTAATATAGATATAACTATTATCCTCTTTATATCTAATAAGTTATACTTTATAGCCTCTTAGAGCTATTTTATATACCTATATATAGTCTTCCTTATATATATAGATATACATCAGAATACTAAATAGTTATAGATAATCTAAAGGTAGATAGGGGTTACTAATATCTAGACCTTTTCTCTATTTAGAAATCAGAGCTTTATCTTCACCTTCTAGTATAAGATAATTAATATAGACTATAGTTTTTATAGTATATAGCTAAAGATACTCTAGTAGGTTAGAATTAATAATTATTATATATACTATACTATTTATATAGCCTCTATAGATTGTAATAATATTATTTATCTTAGATAAATAGGGAGGGATAGTAATAATTATAATACCTTTATCTTTAATCTAGGCTTTAAATTTATTAAACTTAGTACCTCTATCTATATACTAAATTAGTATATACTTTCCTATCAGGAGCTTATACCCCTTATTCTATTTAATTAAATAATTAGATAGCTTATCTTCTTTAGACTTACATAGTTCAATTTATATAAAATAGGAATAGTTATTAACACTAATAAGATAATAATAATATCTATATATTCTAGGAGGTTTAACTAACTATAAATCTATATACTAAAGAAGACCTAGACCTCTTACTTAGTCTATTAGCTTACAAGAGATATATTATTTTAACTTTACTAGTTAATATACTTTATAGTAGAATTTATTAGATCTAATAACCTTATTACTATTAAGATTCCCTTATATAATTATAGTATTAAGCTTTAATTTACTATAGTAGCCTAGCTAATAGTATACTTTTAATAGTATTAGTATAGCTCCTATAAAATACTTTATATTATTAAGAATCTTTAAGATAGGGACTCCTAGCTCCTTAGATATATAGCTAAAGATACTCCTATCTTTATACTCTAGTATATTTATATATAAATTATAATAGAATCTAAGCTCTATAAGCTAGTTTATTAAGATTAAGATAGTTATAATATATAGATAGAGTTATATAGAATTCTAAACTTATTAATAGTATTACTAATCTTATAGTAGATAACTAGTCTGCCTTCTTATTAGTATTTAAATAGCTTTCTTCTACTATCTTAAATTTAAAGCCTTCCTTATTTTATCTATATTAGTGATAGTTAACTATATATACACCTCTTATAGTAATTATATAAGTTATACTAGAATCTAGGATATAATAGTAATTAGATTTAATATCTTCCTTATTAGAATTAGTATATTTAGAGGACTTAATATATTTAATAGCTATATCTTCTAGATTAAGTACTACTTTAGTATATTCCTCTAGTATCTAGGCTACTAAATAAGCTATATTTATTACTTTTATATTTCCTTTAGGGCCCTACTAATACTAGATATCTAGGCTAGGATAGAACTATATAGGTTTCTTATTAATAAGATAATAGTAAGTAGAAGATCTATACTTAGCTAATCTATAGAAAGTATAGTTTCTATTTATATCTTACTTATTAGTTTATCTTTATTTATAAATATATTATAACTATTCTTCCTTACTAGGGGGAAGCCTTGCTTATAATTTAACTAAGTTAAAGTAGTAGAATTAGATGTATTTATTATATCTAAGCCTAATACTCTAATATAAATCTAGTTTAATTAATTAGAATTATTAGAATTACTAGATTATACTAGTATTTTACCTTTAGCTCTAAATACTAGTTTATACTTATTACCTTTATTAATAGCTACTATATACTATTTATAAAATTATTTTATTACTATACCTTTAACTAATTCTTTTATAAATATATACTTACTAGTATTATACTAAGAGGGTAACTCCTTAGATAACTTATTAATTAAAAACAGTATTACTATATAGAGAGTAATAAAGGTATCTAAATACTTATAAGTATCAGCTCTATTATAGAATATATTAATATATTAAGTAATTATCATAAAATTAGATCTCTTTATAGTAATTATTATATAGAAATTAGCTAGGGTCTTAGAATAACTATATCCTAATATATCTTCTTAATAGCTTCCTATATATTATCTATATACTTTATCTTATCTATTATAATACATAGTATATTAAGAATATCTTCTCTAAGCTAGTTAATAAGCTAGTTTTATACTATTTAAGAAGATTTCTTCTATATCTTATACTTTAGATATATCTAGTTAGGATATTTAATCTTCTTCTTAATTTAAAGTATCTAAATTATACATCTCTAGCTAAGTAATAGTAATATATATCTAGTTCTTATAGTCCTTATAATCTTTTAATCTCTTACTAAGGCTAGCTAGTGTAACTAATATTAAGTTATTATTAAGCTCTATAGCCTGTGTATAGTCCACTATTATTATATTATATCCCCTAGACTAGGTCTTATTATAATTTATATTCATTTCTTATACTAGGGAGTCTCCTTCTATAAAAGCTCCTGGTATAAGAGGGTTATTCTTATTAAATTTATTATTAGATATTAAGCAATGCAGTTAATATATAGAAAATTAATAAAATCACTGAAAATTAATAAAATAAATATTATTAGGTAAAAGAGGAGGTTAAAATGCATAAAATAGAGAAAAAGGAGGGCTTATAACCTGATGAAGCTTAAATAAATAAAGATAATGATATTACTACTAGCTAGAGAGGAAGGTAGTTAAAGTAAAGCTATCTACAAGCCCTAGATACCAGCCCTACATGGAAGAATGGTAGGCCCGGCCGAGCCTGAGGCATCCCTCCAACATCTAATAAGACCTCAGCATATAATACATAACTAAATAAAATATCTAATAGATTAGTAATAAGTATAGTTAGATTAGGTTTATCTCTTATAAATAATAGAAGATATAATAAAGTATCTAGTATAATATATATCTTACTAGGCTTATAAAATAAGATTAATATTTAGAAAGAGCTAGATATATTATAATATACAGACTAAGCAGAGATTTAACTTATCTATTAATAAAGTAGATAGACTAATTTATTTTATAATATCCACTATAGTAGTATAGTTAGTATAAAAGTATGCCCTTACTTTATAAGATTCTCCTATATATCTAATCTTTTATAGAACCTATATAAGCTTAAAAACTTTAAGCTCTATTAGCTAATAAGTTTTTTTAGTAGTAGTTAGTATATAGCTTAGAAATAGTGTAGATAAAACTATATCTAGTATAGGCCTTTTAGATTAGTCCTAATTTATACTAAATAATATATTATTATATATATTAGAGATAAGGTAATCTTTATCTCTTTATATTTATATAGGAATTCTAATAAGTGCTATATATACTAATTAAAAGATTTACTCTATAAAATAAAGTTATTAATATAAATCTATATAAAGTATTTTATTAATTTGAAAATTAACTTAACTTACTATCATATATAGAGTATAGAATTAATAAATCCTATAAAGTATATATAAAAATACTTCTACCTATAATATATAATTATATCTATAAACTATGTAAATTAGGATATAATAGCTACTGATAGAATATTATTATTATATCTATATTTAAGATATATAGATAATCAGTGCATTCTATAATAATTTTAGTTTATAATAGGACTAGATAGATATCTAGGATAATTACTATATTTATACCTTAGAAATTAATAACTACCCTACTTTTTATCTTGCCTTAGATAGTATAGTTAACTATAAATACTAATAAAGGAGGGAAAGGATCTCTATTATTAAACTTTAGTAGTTCTAGTATAGATTAGGATAGAATAATAGGGTAATAGGATATAGACTAAAGCCCTAGAGGGGGTAATATTTATAGAAAAGCCTATTCTATCTAAAGTATATAAGCTATTAAAGGTTTTATTAATTATCTAGTAATACTTAGGTCTAATATTATATAGCTTTATAGTCTTTTTAATTTAATCTTTCTAATCTAGTTTTAGGTAGATTTATATCTAGTAGTCTTCTAAGACTATAATAGTCTTAGTATTTATCTATATTTATTTGATATTATATAATGATATCTATAAGCTTTTTAGCTATAGTTAATGCACTATAGATCTGAATACTATTTTCTAATATTATAGTTATAGATTTATTAATATTAATTTATAGTAATTTAGTTAAGTCCTTAGATAGTATTACTACTAGATTATATATATAAGTAGTATCTATATAATAGATACTTATAGCCTTAAACTCTAAGATTTAACTAATATATTTATAATACTGTATAGTAACTAGATTGTCTATTTAGTTTATAGTAATAATATAAGAAAAATATATATCTTAAATATAGAAAAATAAAGCTATTTCTATATACTAAGCTATTTTAAATATATAGTTATAGTCCTTAATAAGCCTTTTTATTTAACTAGGACCTTAGCTATACTATATAGTAGTATAATAACTTTTTATTCTATATATATTAGTTTTATATTAGTCTAATAAGATTTTAGTAATATTATTAGTATAAGCTTAGCATTCTAATAGGATACTATCCTTATTTAGTAGATTATAAAAATTAATAATAAATCTATATTTATCTAGAGTATCTATACTAATAAGTAGATTAGCTTTTAATTCTTTAATAAGATAGGCTTTAATAGATAGCTTAACTAGGCATCTTCTTATACTATATTTAGCTAGGAGGAATAATAAGAATATAATAAATTTAGGTGCTTATAAATCTATTTATAATCCTATAAACTAGAATAAAGATAGAATACTAATAAATCTATATATTTAGTAAGTATAGTAGAAGGAAATTATTATTAATGATTATTAGGGTATAACTAGAATCTAAATAAATAGTTATAGCTTATTTATCCTTATATAGATATACTTTAATAGTTATATACCTCTAGGAGTAAAAACCTATACTATTATATTATTTAATTTATATAGGCTGAGCCTTAATAACTAGTAAGTTAGTTATATCTATATAGAAAGCTCTAAGTCTACTATAGTTAGGTATATAAGTATGTAAAGTATTATTAAAAGGAATTCTTCTTTATAGATATAATATTATATTAGATATATAAAATATATATTAGGATCTTTATCTTAGTCTTATTAGTCTGTATATTTATAATTATTATATTTAGGTAGGTAGGCATTAGTCTTATTATATTAGGGGAATTCTACTCTACTAGTTAGGTATTCCTTATATTTATTCTCTCTATAACTATATATATTAATATTTTATTTACTATAGTAAATTTAAATATAGTTCTATAAGAATCCTAGTTATAAGTAATCTTGTTAATAAGAATAGTTTAGCTAATTCTATAATAGCTAAGTCTATCTTAGAATAGATAGTAAAACTAAGACTCTCTAAGTTTTATTAGCCCTTTATTTATAGTATATAAAATTACTAATATTAAGGCTAGTAGTTACTATATATATAACTATAAAAGCACTAGAAACTATATTAAGGTAGTAGCTTAGAAGGGCTATATCTAGGGGAGCTATAAGTTCTATTTCTATAGCTAGAAGAGATATAAGAAATAGTAAAACTATAATTAGAAGGAGCAGGGGAGCTATAGCTAAAATAGCTAGGAGAATTATAAATAGAAAAATAGGGAGGCTCTTATCTAGGCAGCTTAGGGATATCTACTGTAAAATCTATAATATAGAGAGGAAGAATTCTAGGCTACTATTTATAAAGTAAGATAGTGATACTTAGTAGAGATAATATACTTATAGTTCTAAACTTATTAAACTAATCAGTTTACTTTTTATTAAGAATAGCTATAAAATTAGCTATAATTATTAACTTATCTAATTTATTAATATATTTATATAATAGTATTTTAAGGCTGTACTATACTTAGAGTATAAGTAGAAAGTTGGTATCCTCTTTACTATATTATTTAGCTAAGAATATAATTAATATAATATATCAAAAAGCAGGCCATCTAGTAATTATATCTATAATAATATAAGATATATTATTAAGCTAGTATTAGGCTTGATAAGAGGGTAGCTAGAAGTATTTTTCTAATACTAAGCACTATTTCCTTAATATTTATACTATAAATCAGGCCTTATTAGATAATATTATCTAGCTTAAAGTTCTATTAGTAAATAGCTTCCCTATAGAAGTAAGTATTAAGGTTCTAATTTATCATTATTATTAATCTAGATTACTTAGTAATATATAGTTAATTAGTAAAGGCTATAGTAGATTAGTAGAAAGTCTTATTATCCTTTTATATATTTTATTACTACCCTAGCTAAATAGTATATCTAAGTAAAAGAATCTAATATTAATAGGATACTAGTTACTATCTATTTATCTTTCTTAGTAATTAGTATTATAGAAGCTTCTTATAGTACCCTAATAATATTAATATAGAAAATTATTATCTTTATTATTACTAGAACTACTAGAATTATTATTACTATAGTTCTATTCCCTATATTTAGTTTTTTAGTAATATTAACTACTTAAATTACTAGCCTTATTATCCTTATAGTTCTATTCTCTATACTTATCTTACTAATAATACTAATAATTACTTTTATTAGCTAGCTCTTTAGGTTAAGTATTATTTATTCTATAGGGTTAACTAGTATTATCTTATTAAATATCTAACTAACTATTAATTAGTATCTGTATTAAAGTTACTATAGTATTTATATTACAGTATTTAATTATTTTTACTAAGCTTCTATAAAGATTAGATTTTAATTACTATTTAGGCCTTTTAGACCTATTTCTAGTCCTACTATAGTTACTATTAGTAATTTAATAGTTAAAGAATCCTTAGATAATATTAGTCTAGGAGCTATAGATTATAGGTATTTAAAGGACCTTAGAGAAGTTAGAGAATTAATAATAAATAGTATTATATCTAGTTCTTTAGATAGTAATAACTTAATATTTATATTTAATCTATAGTTAGTAAATAAAGAACCTAAGATTAGTTAACTTACTTAAGCTTTAAATCCTAGAGATATAATAAATTCTAACTAGTTATCTTTTAGCTTCTCTAGTCTAGGAGTAGTAAAGAGAGTATCCTTTCTTTAAAATATAGGATACTTTAGTATTAGTAATATAAAGGATTTTAGCCTACCTAAAGGGTTCTTTACTACTTAATTATTAGCTTTTAAGTAATTAGTATAGAATATAAAGTACTATTAATTATCCTAAAAAAACTCTAAGTATTTTAGAATTTATTTTATAGCAGTCCTAAATATAGCTCTAGTATATACCTAATTTTTAGAGAATCTATTATTCTTTAGATCTTCTTAATATTATGGTATAAATTTCATTTATACTATTATATCTGGATTAAATAATATAATAAGAAATTAAGTAATTAATATTTAAAGTTTCTATTATTACTTTAAGCTATTATAATTATAGAGGAATTTATAAATTATACTACAGAAATAAAAAATATTAAGATATATATAGCTAGAAAGAAATTAAATTCAAGGGCTATCTATAGTATAATTATAAAAATATTTAATATATTAACTACTTAGTTAGTATATAATTTATATCTATATCTTAATTATTCATAAGTTTTACATATAATTAATAATAATATTTTTAAAGTACTTATTAGAGTTATTTTAGTTAATAATAATCTTTATAGTATAATACTTCTATAATAAGTCTTAAAATTATAATAAACTAATTAAAGTATACTTAAATAGGACTTTATACTAAGTTAATATAATATAATAATAGTAATAGATAAATATTTAATATAGATATGTATAATAAGTATATACTTATAAATATCCTATTAAGATTATTATATTAAAATACTAAACCATTATTATATAATATATATCCTTTCTTAATATATACTTATAATTCTAATTATAACTAGTCTATAATATCTTATGGCTATTTAATTAAGTATAAACTTAAACTTAAACTTAATATATTATAGAAATAAAGAGTTATTAATAAAGATAAATTAGGTTTTAGTCTAGCTAAAGTAAATTAATAAGATACTAACTATATTATAGTATAAAAAGTTATAGAAAATTCTATTAATTGCCTAAGTCTCTATCTTTAAATTAATATCTTTAAGATCTCTATAAGAATAAAAATACTATTATTACTACTATTTATTATTAATTTAATATTATAATAACTATTACTTATCTTCTCTCTTTCCTAGTTTATTATAGAAAAGTAATATCTTTTTATTAGATTATTATAATTCTAGTTAACTTACTCTAATCTTTTATAAGTTCTCTAAACCTCTAATTAATCTAATCTTATTTACGTTATCTCTAGTATCTAAAGGATCACTCTAGATATTAATACTAGTATTAAAGGGATATATAATCTATTAATCTATAGGCTAAAAGGCCTTAATATTAATAATAAATATTATATACTATAGCTTTATATTTAGTAATAAGCCTTTAAAAAATAGTAGAGCTATATAAAATTAGTAAAGCTTATATAAAGAAAAAACTTGATTTAAAATATAAGTATCTTGATTAGTTATAATTAATTATTATTTAATAGAATTAATAGATGTACTTTAACTAAGTTCTCAAATTATTAGAGAAAATACTATTCCTTTATTATAAGATTTATAAAGAGCTATTTATATATCTAAAATATATAAAATTTAGAATATATAATCTAATATAATATCTTAATTTAAAGTAATATATTATTAAATAAAAGAACTTATTAAGTAAGAAAAAGATTATAATAGATTTCTATTATTTTATATTATTCTTTATTATAGAGATATAAGTAATAGTCTAATATAATAAATAAGAGACTAATTTAAAAAAGTAAATATATTTATAGATAATATTTCTCTTCTCTTAAATAATGTATACTAAAGGTACTAGTACTTAAATAAATAAATATAAATATTATTTAGCTTATTATTAAGATAGTTATTTTATTAAATCTTTCTTTCTATATAATTAGGAATAAATTACTTAAATATTACTCTAAGTAGTATAATCTAAGACTACTATATCTTTATAAATAAGGATATATAATCTTATTAATAACTATTATAATTATATTAGATTAGAGCTATTTATTAATCTATCTAAAGGATAGAAGATTTTTATTATCTTTAATTATTAAATAAGTCTAAATAATTTTATATTTATATTAATTATTATAGCATTTATAACCAGATCTTAGTAAAGAAAGGAAATCTTTTAATTTTTCTATTTATATTAGAAGCTTATAGTAGCTATATACTTATATTTATCATTTATTTAGTACTTTAGGATTTTAAACTTAATATATAAGTCCTAGATATAATAATAAATAATACGTTAAATAATAAGAACTATAGTAAGGCTGTTTTAAATCTCTTTTTAATTTAATTCTAATATTCTTAGTCTTTAAAATAGAATATATTATTTAGCTTATTATAAGAAAATTATTATAATCTTTAATTTAGAGGCTAAGAATAATTAAGTAACTATTTTTTATAATAATATTAAGATAAAGATAATTATTTTAGAATAGTTATATTTTTTGGAAGATTTTATAAAAGATATATAATAATTATTTATAATAATATAGTAAAAATTTATAATTTTTTTTACTAGATCTAACTTCTTATAAATATAATTAATATTTCTTTATAGTAGAATAAATCTTTTTAATAATCTTAAGTAAAATACTGTGAAGATTCTTTTTAAATAATTTAAGATATTTATATTTAATAAACTTAACTTTTATTATAGTAACTTATTTCTTTAATAAATAATTAATAATTAAACTATATTAATAAGAATTTAAAGTTAAAAGACTTAGTCTATCTAAGATTAAATGATAGATTGAATACTTAATTATTCTACTACTTTTACTCTATTAATATATAAAGTTAATCTTAATTTTTTAAAGCATTATTATTTATTATAGTTAATAGATATAAAATAGACTCTTTTAATATCTAAAGAGACCTAAGAAAGAGGCTTAAATTAAGTCTAAATAATAAAAATTCTTTAATAATATAATTAATACTATAAAGAAGAAATTTAAAGAGTATTATATAAAGACTAAAACTTAATAAAGAAAGATATATATAATAGCTATAATTTTTAACCTAATTTACTAAATATAAATATATATAATAGTCATAACTAGATAATATAAAAATATAATAGATATAAATATAAAATTATTACTTAAAGAAAATTATTATTATTTCAAGTTAAAGTAATAAATTTAAGGAAAAGGAACTAAAGAATATTTAAATATAATTAAGATTAGTAATAATAAATTTTAATAATAGCTTTATACTAACTATTTATATTATTCTTTAGAATCTTAATAATATATTAGATATATACTAATAATATATAATAACTATATCTTTTATAAAGATTAAATATTATCTCTAAAACTTTATATCTCTACTTATTTAAAAATAAGGAACTCCTTACTTATTAAAAAAATCTAAAAAATATCATCTAATTATTATAAAGATAGCTTAGGATATTATTTCTATCTTTTTAATTAGTATTTTAATTAAGATGATATTTAATCTTACTTATAATATTTATTATTACTAATAATTCAAATTATAAGATAAAATAATTAAAAAAATTTATAATATTAAAATATACTCTTCTATATCTCTAAGATAATATTTTAAAAAATAAATATACTTTTAGTAATATGTTTAATAATATTCTATCTCTAAAAATTAAGAAGTATTATATATCAATTAGTATAGAAATTTAATTTACTTTAGCCGATAATTTAATATAATAATATGACAGTAGAGAAGAAAAAGATATTTAAATTTTCTTAATAATTATTATTAGCTAAGGAATAATTTATTATTTATTTAAGCATCTAAGACTAAAATAAAGACTTTTTTTTAATTATTGTTTATAATTATTCCTTCTCTTTACTTTTATTATTTATTAATTATAAATAAGATTATAATAATATAGTATATTTATAAAATATATTATATCCTATTATATATAGATTAGTATAAGGTTTCCTATTAGAAAATAGATAATCTATTAGACTTTTCTAATAAAATAGAAATTCTTAAGCCTTATATTTAGTAGGCTAGGATTTTCTATAGTATTTTCAAAAAAAATTAAGAAACTCTTCCTATTAAGAAGGAATAGAAAGGGGATTCCTAATAGATAGAGATAACAGAATAGAAGGAAATTCCCTTTCTATCCCTACTATTTTAGGACTCCTATACTAGTTAGAGATTACAATAGGTTTCCTATAACTAAGGGTAGAATAGGAGGGAAACCACCCATAGGAATTCCTATGGGTTTCCCTTCCTGTCCCAACAGCCAGCCTAGGTAGGATAAGCTTCTTTATAAATATTATCTTATTTAGTGCACTAGTATATATTCTAGAGCCTATAATATTAGTATAGTCTAATCTAGAACTACTAAATTTTAATAGACTACTATTCCTAGCATTACCTACCTTTATTATTAAGTAATCTAGTAAGAGTAGAGTAGTAATTAACTTCTAAGGGATTAATATAGTAGTTATATTAGATATATATCTAGTTGCCCTTAAGCTAAAATTATTACTAAACTAGTAGAATATCCTTATATTATAATTATAGATACTACTATAATATTCTATTAATAGCTAGTCTATCTTAATTTTTAATAGTTTACTAGTATTATAATCTACTAAGGATAAGAATACTTTCTTATCTACCCTATAGGCTTTATTAATTCTATTCCCTATATATGAAGATAGGTAGATTTAATATTCTAGTTAATATAGTGTTTCCTATAAATGTATATTAACAATTTTATCCTATATAGTAAGATATTTAAAGACTATAAGGAATACCTTATAACTTTTCTTAGTAAGTATATAGAAATATAGATTATATTAAGACCTAAGAAAATATTTATTAGTTTTCTATTAGTCTAGATCCTTAGATAGAAAGTATTATTACTTAGTATAATAATAGTAGAAGATAAGATTATAGTAATTGTAAAGCTTAAATTCCTAGTTACTTTAGCTAATCTTAATACCTATATAGGTCTAATAGGAAGGCTATAAAATTAATACTATACTTTTTAGTAATTATATAATCTCCATAGGATAGGAAGACCTATTTATTAAGCTAAGGGCCTATAAAACTAGGATATAATATTCTCTAAGATAGTAAGAAAGCTATCTATAAACTTAAATAATAGTACTTCTACTAAAATAATAATATTAGGAAAGCCTTATCTAGCAGGGCCTGGTTAAATAATATATCTACTAGAGACTTGTACCATTTTTCTAGGTTATATATAAACTCCCTAGTGTTATTTATATAGGTGATTGATATGGGATTTCCTTTTGCATAGATTACCTTAATTAGATGATTAGCTAGTGCTCTAAAGAATAGTTTAGTAGATAGTAGGGTGGTGCTTTTACTTAGGGAATATATAATATTAGACTATTATAAGGATAGAAGCTTAAGCTCCTTAGTAATTCTAAATTTAGTATATAGATTATTACTAGATTTAATCTTAATAGCGTACTAAGCAATATAGCATTCCAAGTACTATTATATATAGTTACCTAGATTAATATTCTGGAATTCCTCTTTATCTAAATTATTATTATAATCTATCAGGCTAGTAATATGGTTTGCTGATTTAGCTATAGGGGTTAAGCTTATCTTTTATCTTTTAAATAACTATATTAATATCTGGTATCTTCTTTAGTATAATACTGTATATAGGTCTAGATCTTATTTTCTATATATAGATTATAGTTTTTTCTATTAGGTAACTCAGGTGTATAATACTAATATCCTATAGAGAGGATTTATTAGGTTTATCATTTGCATTCTGCTGGTTAATCTAGTACTTAAGCTATATAATACTCTTAGTAATGATTAGTCCTAGGAAGATATATATATTGCCTGATATCTAGTTTCTCTTAACTATTTTATATTCCTATATATAGCATCTGATACACTACTTATATATATCTTTAGTATATTAGATAATTATATCCTTCTATAGGGTTTAGAGTTCTTTATACTTTTAGAGTATATAGGATAGATATTATTTTTTAGTTATATACTTAGGGTTAAAGTAGATGTTCTTAGGTAATATAATTTCCTTATATATATCTATTATATTATATATTTTATTTATTAATATACATAGTCTAATAGGTTTATAGCTATATATAATAGAGAACCCTTCCTTCTTAATTAATCTATAAGTAATAGTTATACCTACTTTTATTAGTTTAGGTTTAGGCTCTATTATCTTTAGTATTATTTTAGGTATATTACTATTATAATTAGTAGATTTGAAATCTATAGTAATATAGTATAGGGGTGATAAAAATCTAATAAATAAGTATAGTAGCTTACCTGTGCCTATAGCTATAGTAATACTTATAGATATTAGTTATTAAATTAGATTAGGAGTTAGCTTAATTATTAATTTTTATATTACCTAGGGCACTATTTATTTTACTATTATAGTTTACAGCAGCTAAAGTATAAGTAGTGGTATAGTTATATCCTATAGTTCTAGCTTTATTAGGTAAAATAGTGTTACAGTCCTACTATATATATATAGCCTTATAAACATATTCTGAGGTGGTAGTGTGCAGTAAGGATTAGTAAGAGCTAGGTATTATATATCACTGTATGTGTGCTAGTATTATAAAGTATATAGGTTATTAAAGATTAGATCACTAAAGGTTGTATCTGTTAGTAATACTTAGTACTATAATAGCTAGTGCTACTATAGTCTAAATAATAGTTAGTACTACTATAGTTTATAATACTACTATAGTTTATATCAGTACTACTATAGTCTTTAATAGAGAAATTAATACTAGTATGCAGTAAAGGATAGTAGAGGGGATTTAGATTAGACTAGTATTTATAACTTATCTTTACTTTTAGCTAGTAGCTCTATGGTTTCTATATCCTAGTCTATATATATAGTATTACTTTAGTCTATATTATTATTCTACTCTATTATATTATTTTACTCTTTAAGCTATATTATAGACTATATAGCCTACTTCTTCTCTAGATAAATAGGTATTTTATCTAGAGGGGCTAGATAGCATCTATCTTTCTTAGTAGTGCCTTTCTCTGTGCTATCTTTCTCTATACTTATAGTTTTATCCTTACTTATCTTAGTTCCCTTACATATTGTAGCTATGTTGGTGTTCTTAGGGTGGTATATAGGTAAATATAGTAAGGGATTTATATAGATCTATTTAGTATCTTTAAAGTAGGCTTATATAAGTAGATTATAGAAGAATCTTTCCTCTAGTGCCTTAGTACTGCCTAAAGAAGTACTAATATATAGACTATATTCTCTAAGACTTAAGATTTATATCTTATACTTAGATACTATACTCTTAGACCTAATTTTATGCTCTAGTGATTCAGGTGGAATATAATAATATACTATATTAAGAGAAGAGAGAAAGAAGTTAAATTATAATTAGAGAAGATTAAGGTAATATTTATATTTAGTATAATATATAGTGAATAGATTTTATCTTATACTATAGTATATATTATAAATAGCTTCTTAGTTATACAGTACATAATATATAGATATAATAGTAAATATAATATATATAAAATAGTAATATAGAATAGGTATTATATATAGTAGTGCTATATATAAAGGAAATATTAATAGGATATCTTTAAAGATATAGTGTAGTATTATCTTACTACTAAAATTCTTTAAAGAGCTCTTAGATATATTTAAGCTCTTTTTCTTTTAACTAGATATTTTTATAATTATTATAGCTAATCTACTTAATAAGGTATTATATTTTAGTCTTACTACCCTTAGTCTTATAAATATACTTAGCTATAATTTATTTAATTTTATATTTATCTTAATCTTTAATTTAGATAGGACCTGGGTAATCTAGTATAGATTATTAGAATAGGTTATTCCCTTATAGATATTACTCTAGATAAGTAATTAAGATGATAGGATAGATCTTAGATCTCTCTAGTAGTTCTAGTTTATAGGCTAGTAGGCTAATATATTATAAGACCTTAAAAGATCCTATATATTAGTTACTATATTTTAGGGATAATGCTTAGGGAATATTATAGCCTTTATATAAATAAAATAGCACCTTATCTTCTAGATAGAAAATAATTAGTATATACACCTTATTATATTAGTGTTTTATTATAATCTCTATAATTTTTAATACTTCTACTATATTAATATAGGCTGCAAAGCTTTATATATAGCCTATACCTTATAGGCTAAGGATATTAGATAAAGGTAATATAATACTATATATTAACTAATATAGAGAGAAGCTAGTTAAGGTACTTTATAAGCTATTTAGTGTAGCCTATAATTATAAAAGAGCCTTAGGCTATTCCTTATAGTCTTAGAGAGTACTAATAGTTATATATAAGTAGAGCTTAATCATCTAGTTATATCTCTTAGATTAGCCATCTATCTAGGGATGATATATAGTGGTGTATTAGAGCTTAGTCTTCTAGTACTAGAAGATCTTCTTCTATATTTAGGTAATAAATTTAGGATCTTAATCTAAAATTATCTTTCTAGATAATCCCTAATTATCTTTAGCTAGTCATGCAAATAATATATTAGTCTATTATAGTGCTATCTAGATATCACATCCTATAATTACTATATTATATTTAGTGAACTTATCTATTATAAATATAATTATATGATAGCTGCTGGAGTCAGATAGACCTACTATAAAGTTAATTATAATAATATAAAATAGTATTACTAGTTCTATAATCAGCTGTAGTATTCTATATAGCTTATAATAATAAGTTTACTTTTTAATGTAGATTAGGCAGTACCTAATATATTCCATTACCATCTTTATTTTATGAGGGATTGCTATGTTTTATAGGTTTTTAACTGTCTAGAAGAAACCTAGATAGCTAGCTTAGTTATATATAGTTTATAAGATTTCTTATAGATAAGTTATAGGGATGCATAACTTTTCTAGCTTAGATATTATAAGGGGTAGTAAGTATAGGACACAATTATATTCTATATATGGAATTCTAGTTAGGTATAGTAATATTAAATTAGCTTATACTACCTATAGCACCTTTAACTATTTTAGGTCCTTTATATAACTATCTTAGAGCTTCTATTTCTATTCTTTAGATATTTCTATAACTATTATATTAGTGCTATATACTACAGGCATAATACCCTATAGATAAGTATTAAGATATTAGATCATTTCTAGAGAGTCTTCTAGCTTATCTTTTATATAGCTTAATAATCTTAATAGGGTGTCTGGGATAAGGTATATATAGCTAGATTTATATTATAGCTCTATATAGAATATTTATATAAATTAGCTAGCCTATACTAGTTATAAATTTAGCTTATTAATATTAGTTATTATTGTTAGTAATATCTGCTTTGCAATAGATATAGTAGCTATATAATCTATATATATAATTATTAGTTTTTTATATAATTATATAATATAACAGAGTTTATATAATCCCTAGACTACACCTAATATTTCTAGCTCTATTAGCTAGTAATTCTTTTTAGCTTTACCTAGTGACTAGCTAAGAAAGAGTATAGATTCTACTATAGTTAATAATAATATTACTTTAATGTCCCATACAGTATTATAGTATAGGGATTTATTATTATTATACTTTATATAAAATAGTATAAGGCCATGGCCTTGCTTCTTTAATAAGTTAATGTCTATAAATATAAAATATTTTAGGTTATAGTGGATGAGCATTATTATTAGAGACTAGAAATAGCTCTAGATAATAGTAAAGGCTTCTTTTTTATACTCTATTAGCTTAGTAAGGATTGCTTTCCCTAAATATATCTTCTACAGCTTACCCTTCATAGGGCCTAGGTTAGTAAGGAATGTCTTTTATTCCTATAGGGGTTATATCTTAATAGAATAGAATAGTATATAGTTCCTCAGGAAACCTATTATACCTAGATAAGTTAATAGATCTACTAGTATATAAGGGAAATTAAGTTTAGTAAGGGCTTTAAGATAATCTATTAGTATAGATATACCTAAAGAGGTGATATTCTGTCTAAGTAATTTCACTAATAGGAAACTAATAAATACTTTCTTTAGGTTAAGTATAATATAATATTTATAGCACTATTTAAGCACTTATTACAGATAATTAGTATAATAATTTAATAATATAGACTAAATAACATTATTATTAATAAAACCATACCAGAACACCCTTATATCCTAGAATATATTATTAATTTTATACTAAATATATATACTGCTATTATAGAAACCTATTAGATATACTTTAAAGTATTCTTATCCTCTGTATAATACTATAGTAATATATCTATATACTAAGGAATATAATTACTATTAATAGAAGATTCAGGTTATATTAATAATAGAGATATATTTTACTCCTATAATTAGTGCAAGTATCTTATCTTAGAATAGTATTAAGTAAATATCTAGTATAGCTTTCTAGTTAAGGTCTTAGTTATCTATAACAACTCTAGACTTTAGCTTCTCTTTACTATTCTTAGTAATAATCTTCTAGACTATGAATACTAGATGCTTTAATAATATATAGTTCTATAGGAACTCTATATACCCCTACTTATATAATATATTAAATATCTTATTAATAATATCTTTATCTCTTTAGCTAATAGAATATTACTTTAAGCTTTTCTATAGGCAGTCCTCCCATCTATCCTTTATTAGGATTTTTATCTATTTATTATTATATATCTTAATAAAGTCAGTGTTTGTCTAGATATTAGGATATTCTATAAGAATTAGTATTAGTAGATTAATAATATCCCTATTACTATATATTATATTACTGTTTTCCAGTTTTATTAGTTTAGTTAGATTAATATCTATTAGGATAATCTATAGATATAATTCCTTATTATATAATATAATATATAAGCCTGGTTCTATGAGTTTAGGCTCCTTAGTAATTTTAGATTAGATAATTATATTCTTAGCTTCCTCTAGTCTAATATGCCATGCATCTATAATATTAATTTTAGATAGGGTACTAACTCTAGCTCTACTATTAATTATTACTAGCTTATTAGTAGGATTTACTACTATTATATATAAAAAGTTTACATTAACCACTAATATATAAAATATAAGGATGTGATATTAGAGTAGTTTAAATAGATAGTTATAGTTAGCTAATAAATCCTTTAAGACTTTATATTATATTAGGATTTAGATCTGTTGTTACAGTTGCAGTATAACTTTTTTATTTATATAGATTAGTTATAGTATAACCCTGTGGTTCTGCTTTGGGATAACTATAATAGATATAATAGTATTATTATATAATACTATAGTAGCTATATAAGAGGTAAAGTTAATAAAGAATCCTTTTATTATAAGTATATTAACTCTAATCAGTATATTTACTTTAAGGCCTTAGATAATATATACCTTATATATAATATATATAATAATAGGCTTACTACTAATTATAGCTGGGAATAATAGTTAGATCTTAATAAATTATATACTTATAAATCTATTAGAGATACCTTTAACTGGAATTAGAGTTAGATAATCTATAATATATATCTTAGGGATGTGTTACAGTAGAAATTACTTATCTACTATAATTATTATACATCTAGTATTAAGGTATATAGATACTACATTATAGACTTCTCTATATATACCTAGGTACTGGTATACTTCTATATTCTAAAATTTAAGCTAGGGATATCTATATTTAGCTAAGTAGAGAAATAAATAATTAGTATTATAAAGTCTAAGTAATAAAATTCTACTTCTAATACCTTATAGGCTAGTATATAGGTATATAAAGTATTACTAAAGGAGAAAGTAGAGCTATATTTATTATAGTTAATAGTAGATATCTTAGGTTCTATATTATATATATTATATTCTACTTCTATATATTCCTTATTAATGTATTACTTATTATAGTTAGGGCTGGGTTTATAGTAAAAGTCTAGGTTATTAAACTTAGGGTTAATAGCTGGGTTATATTCTAGTTCTACTATATTATTTCTATAGTTTATATACCCCTACTAATATCTATATATATATACAAAATTCAACTTTTCTTTTTCTTCTTAGGTGATTGCAAGATATTTTAGCATAGGGGGTATAGATAATAGTATTAGTAGTAATTTCTAAGATTAAGCCTAATTATTAGTCTGCTAGTTTTACCTCTATCTATTAGGCTAGTTCTAATTCTAATTTTACTATTACTAGTTGGGGGGCTATCTAGGTTTATCCTGCATATATAGATTTTAGGACTATAATAGGATTCTACTTTAAGTTTACTATTACTAGCTAGGCTATCTTCTGTCTAGGGTTTAATAGGGGGGATAGGAGTTTTAGAAATAATTAAATTAATTCATCTATTTCCTATTAAGGATATTAATAAATTTAGTAATAGTTATACCCTCCTAAGGTTTATTAATTTTAGATTATAATGTGATATTGATATTATACTAGTATATAGAACTAGAGGATATTTAGCTTCAGCTTCACCTGCTTATTTAGTAAGTATAATAATTATAGAAATATAAGTAGATAGCTTTTCATAATATTAAATATCTATTATAATATATTTAATATTTACTAACTTCTCTATTACTTAACTTAGGGGTATTTTAAAATAATATTTAATCTACTTACACTAGTTATCTATACTAAGTAAGTAGATTAGTCCTATCTATATTATTAGATCTAGCTTATTATTCTACTACTTTATAGCCTCACTGTGTAGGTAAGTATTAAGGTTCTATAATAATTTTATAATATCTTATAAATATACTACTATATATAATCTATTAGTAAAGGCATAGGTAGAGTAGTAATATATCTTATTATTATAATTAATAGTATTACTATAACCCTAAGAGTAAGGTATATTAGGGAAAAAGAATCCTATATATACTATATACTAATAGTTACTTATAGATATATTACTTACTAAGGATATAGGTATATAATAATATTTATCTAGTATAATTATAGGCTTCTTTTAGATAGTGGTAGTCTGTAGTACTGGGATAGATATCTATATAGCTTACTAAATAATATACTATAGTATCTAAAGCTATAATAGTAAGAATAATACTTATTTAACTTCCTTAGTATTAATAGTAGTTACCTATTGCTTGCCTAATAGGCCCTATCTAGTATTAGCTATGCTAATTAGTATTCCCTACCTAGGTTAGATCATCTTATAGGGGTTAAATAATAAGTCTGGACCTAGCAGTAGATTACTAGAGCTAGATACTATATCTTTATTAGATAAATATAATAGCTAGGTTTTAACTATAAGTAAGTAATATAATGTAAATAATCCTTATTATATTAGATCTAGGCTAAATAATTAAGAGTTAGGTACTACCTACATACTGGCTAGTAATATCTAAAATAGTTTTATAAAAAAGGAATATTTGCTACTAAAGATTAGGTTAAAATCTAATATAGTAGATATCTTTTTAATAGGGATGGCTTCCTAAGGCTTTATCTTTACTACCTTAGGTTCTGCTTATGCAGCCTTAGACTTTATTTTCTTAGATATTTTATATTTAATAGTAGTGATTTTATTAGTTTTAGATAGGAAGTACCTAATCACTGTTTAAAGTTATCTTAGGGAATGTAGCTAGTCTTCTAGATATTATAGTGTAACTAGTTTAGATATAGCTCTGGTTCTATCTAATAATGCAGTGGAAGTAGCTTGGGTTAGAAGAGGGTCTAGGTACTAAAAGACTATATAGTTAATTTAGATAGCTAGCTCAGGTGATATTATCTAATTTAGAAAATCCTAATAGTATGCTATAAGCTGGTATCTAGTCTTAATAACTTAATTAGATAATATAAGCAACTGGTCAGTTTATGACATTTAAGATGGTTTTTAGTGATAGCCTATCTAGCTAGCAAGGGGTCCCTTACAGGTGGTGATAGTTCAACATATTTAGAGAAGTAAGGTTTTTTGGTAGATAAGGAGAAAAATTCTTAGGGAAGAGCTTTTAATCAGAGATCTTAGATCAAGAAAGACATGCTACCATTTTATAGTAGGACATGTATATAGTAGGTTATGGTAGTAGATTGATGATCTGCCTAAGTTCTACCAATAGGAGGCTGAGGTTATGCCCAATGGTCACATGTCTCACCACATAGAGCCTTTAAATTATAGAAGGATAGGAGGGGTGTAGGCTTGTAGGCCAGTGGCCACCCTATGTATGACTTATAGATACTATTATTTTGTTCATTTGGGGTAGCAGTAAGGGTATTTAGTCTCAGAAAGATAGAAAGCAGTTATATATTATAGCCTACTTTTTCTAAGGTAAGTCTATACTTATTACTATATATCTACTCTACTAGGTAGTATATATTCTATATAATAAATATAAGGAGTAAATAAGAATAATATGAGGCTAGGGGAAATAATGAAGGAATATAATGCATGCCTACTAGCAGAGTATCACCTCTATAACTGCCAACAGGATCATAATATTAAGGGGATTCCACCTCATATTTATACTTATACCCAAGCTATAAAAGAAAGTATAGATAGAATTAACTAAGTATATAATAATAATATATATCTATCTTTACATAATCCTATATATCCACTAAAGCTATAATATATCTATTAATATTATATCCTTCTTTATCTAGAGGGAACTCCTTAGAGTTCCCAGTATATATCTATAGAATATTAAATTTCTATATAGTCTAATTATTACAAAGAGATATTAAAGCTAAATTTAGTAATTTAATATTTTTATTCCCTATTCATATAACTATATATAGAATTAATTAAGTAATTCTTTATAATCTTATTTTAAGATTAAAGAGTTAGTAATTTAGGGATATTCTCTATTAATAAATAAAAGATATTATTAGATTAGCATATTTAAGATAGTTAATATATAAATTATCTAAGTAATTAATAATCTATATTAATATATAAAGAACTAAATTAAATAAATAATACTATATGTACATATAGATAAATAAATAAAATTTAAATTGATTAATGAATATAGAAGAATAAATATGCTTTTACTATTAATACTATTCTTTTAAATATATATATATTCCTAATTTTTATACTTTATAAATTATTATTAATAAAGCTTATAATAATTATTCTTTATCTTTTTTTTCATTAGAATAAGTGATATATAAAGTTAGTTAATATTATTTATTTGATTAGATAGATTATTAACTATAATAATAAATTAATAGGAAAGACTATAATTTAAATAATCTAATAATCTATAATATTATTTTATTAATATAATATTATAATAAAATCCCCATAGAAGCTATAAAAATTAGATTTTTTTAGAAGTATATTATGATAGAGAAGAAGCCTTATAAATAGAATTTGTATAAATTATTCATAATATAATTATATTATTAAATACTATTATTATCTTAAATTTAGTAAATAATAATTTAATAGTAATTAACTCTTTACTAAAGTAGTCTTATAAATTTATAATAATAGTCTAAAATTTATAAATATATTTATTTATAAGTAAAATAGCTTCCTTCTATAATACTAATATATTTAATAATCCTTCTATTAATAATAATAATAATAATAGTGATAATAATATTATTAGGGCTTTTATAGATATTATGTATAAAATAACTTCTAAGAAGCTAGTTACTCTAGATTTTATATTTAGACTATTTTATATTGTTTAGTTTAGTATTAATATATCTATATTATCTAATTTTCTTGTTATAAATATTATTATAAGTTATTATATATTATTATTATTTTTATTATTAGTTTTATATCTGAAGCTTCTATATCTACTTTATAGTTTTTAAAATAAATTAAGAAAGTATATTTATAGAAATATATGCTTTAGTATAAAATCTATAAAGCTCTCTTCTTAACATCTTTTCAAAGAAAAAAACCTTTGAAAATCTTGGATATCTTCATATTGTTTAAAGCTATACCTATAAAAATAGAAAATAATAATAACCTTTAGCTTAAACCTTTTAATATAAATAAACTAGTATATTAGAATTAGATTATCTTAGATTATACTAAATAAATTCTTTAATATATAAGATATTTAGATAAATAAATATCTTTGTATGTTTATTTAGATTTTAATTAGTATTTTATTTTAAGAAATTAAAGACTAAGTTAATTGATTATAATCAATAATCTTTATAATAAATAAATAAATATTCTATATTTACTTAATATCTTATCATCTTATGATATGAAATATGTATTCTTCTTTAATTATTTCTAGTAAGCTAGAATTACTACTATAAATAATTTATTAACATTAATGCTATTCTAACTAGCATGTCTTTATTTATATTTAATTATTAATAAATTATATAATATTTATCTATTTAGTTTAATATATAAAGAAATTACATTAATTTTACATTAATTACTTTCTAAATTTAGTTAACTCCTTAATATATTATATAAATTAGCTATTCTCTATGAATATATTATTAAATCTTTATTTATTAATATATTTTTCTATTAATATTATGTTCTTTATCTACTTTAAATATTATTTAGTAGATTCTTAATATTTATTAAATATGAAAGTAGAAAGTTTTTATTAATAATTATTATTATATTCTTAAATCTAGATAAATTATAATAACTACTTTATTACTATATAAATAGGCTCTAATAATTATATTATTAGGATCTAAAACCTATATTATTATATCACTTAATCTATAGGGGATTAGCCTTAATAATTAGTAGATATATAAGATAAATATAAAAAGCTATAAATCCACTCTACTTTGTTATATAAATATATAACCCCCTACTAAAAGGAAATTCTTACTTATAAATTATTATATACTAGATATTATGATGAAGCTCAAACGAATGAAGGTGATGATATTGCTACTAGCTAGAGAGGAAGGTGGTCAAAGCGAAGCTATCTACAAGCCCTAGATACTAGCCCTATATAGAAGAATGGTAGGCCTGGCTGAGCCTGAGGCATCCCTCCAACACACCCCCCTAGGTGAGGCCTCTTAGTGACATAGCTAACACATGTGAAGCTAAGATAACTTTCTAATTAGGCAATGTGGAGAGCCGCTAGCTAATTAGGTAGTTATTCTAAATCTTCTCCTCCTCTAGTTCTTTATTAATTATATTAACCTTGACTAGGTGTAAGCAAGTATAAAATACTTTAAATTCAGCTGCTAAAAGTGCTTTGGTTAGGCCATCTACTAGATTCTCTTTACTATTAATAAGTATGAGGTTAATGACACCCTATTTAATTTAGTCTTTTGCAAAAAGGTATCTATTTACTAGCTAATATATAGAAGGCTAGAAACCTCACTTATAGATGATATTAAACATATTATCACTATTGGTATGGATGGGAATAGCCTTATCTATTAATTCTAAATATAAAGCTTTCAGTAGTTTCCTCAGCCAGATCACCTCTTTGAAAGAAGTGTTATAAGTAATATATTTGGCTATCATACTTGATAATGCTATGATAGTTTACTTTTTTAAATACTAGCTGATTGGAGCACTAGCATAGTAAAAGATATATACTTCTATAGATTATCTATCAAGATAGTCTTAGAATAAGCTATTAATATAGCTAACTAGGCCTTCAGATGGATTGCTTCCTAATTTAATTCTATATATATTCCTACATAGGTATCAGAAAGTACCTTTAACGCCTAAAGCATTAGATTCATCTGGCTTTGATGCTTCTGACTGGAATTAGCATGTTGCATAGGCTATATCTAGTCTAGTCTTCTAACTAACCTAGTTCAACTGTCCAACATGCTGTTGGAATTCATATAGATTATCTAGTATAAGATCCACTTTATCATCTTTGTGATGTGGCTTCTAGCCTGGCTGCATCAGTATATAGTTACTAGTGCATCATTACATACCAGCTTTAGCTAAGATCTTATTAATATAAGTGTTTTGTGATATTATGATTGTATAGCATTCCCTATCTCTTATAATCTTGCAGCCTAGGAAGCGCGATAGCTCACCTAGTTCCTTAATTATAAAAAGATCCACTAACTACTCTTTAATAAGCTTAATGCTGTCAGTAGTAGCAGATATAAGTAGTGTATTATCAATATAGATTAGTAGATATTTATTATCACCATGCTAGTAGACACAGGGGTCCTCTACAAGGCATTTAAACCCTATTAAGTATATACTATTATTAAATTTCTTATTCCAAAGGAATGCTGATTGCTTTAATCTATATAAGGCCTTAAGTATATAATAGACTTTCCCTTTCTATTTAAAACTAGTTAGCTGTCTTATATAAATAGTATATCTTTTAAACCAGGTATATAGATAGGTGGTTACTATATCTACCTACTCAACCTTAAGGTTCTATATTATAATAAGGGTTAGGAGGAGTTTGATCATAACTTTAATAACTACTAGTCTATAGATAATATTATAGTCTAGTCCAGGCCTCTAATAGTTTCTATAAATAACCTACCTAGCATAGAAATCTAGCATGTAGTTATCTGCGTCTAGTTTTAGATTATATACCTATTTTCTAGGGAGTATGCAAGAGTTATCTTTTAGATATAGAACTAATTTATATGCCTTCTATTCTTGGAGCTTATTAATTTATATATATATTATAGACTCCTAATAATATTTAAAAGGGCTGTCCATTGCTTCCTTATATATTTAAGGGATCTTAATATTATAAGCTTATAGCCCATGTGGAATTGCTACATATTCAAAGCTAATAATATTATTATTATAATTAGATATTAATAAAAAGGTGTAACTAAATAACAGTAGGAGTATAATAACTTCTTTATATTATTTATTATTAAAAGATATTACACCCCCTAAGAGCTCACACTTCCATTCTACTTTAGTATTTAATTTATTAAGGAGATATTGCAGTGCTTTCTCTTTATTTAATCTCTTAGATACTCTAGATGGTGAGTGTAACATATATAAGTAAGATCTATTTAATAGTAGTCTAATAGAAATAGATACTAATCTTTCTAGCTTTAGTGCCTGTGGTACTTCCTATTCTAGCATTTTAAAAGGATCTTTATATTTAAATTACTGTCTAGGAGTCTATATATCCTATATAATTAGATCCAGTGATTTAATAGATTTGTAGACATATTACTAATCTTCCTTAGTATTTTACCTATCTAAATATCTTCTCTAGCTTAGAGTAAGCACTACTAGTGGATTGATCAGGTTCCTCTTAGTATTCTAGTCTTTAAATTATACTTATTTTCTTCCTTATTTAGTTTGTATGCGTTCTGCTAGCAATTCTATTATTATAGGATATCTTAGTAGTTTATCTAGAAGAAATGCTATTTAAGTAGTTTATTTAGGAGGTTATAATAAGGTTTAGTTAGATCTTAGTATATCTTACATATCTGTCTAAGTAGTTAATTAAGCTTATATATCTATAGGGATGCTCACTTGTACTTATGTATCTATAGGGATGTTTACTTATACTTATGTATTAGAGCTGGTAATCTAAAGGTCTGGGGTAATTATCTATACTTAGCCTTAAATTAGTGAGTTAGGGATATTTAGTTTATTAGTAATAGCTAGCATTAGGTAGCTAGAACAAGTTATTCTGTGTATAATATAAACTATTTAACCTGGTTTAGATTTAATGTTAGTATTAGATAGAAGCTGAGGAGACATAGGCCCTGGCTTTAGGCATAGGCTAGCACTTTCCATAGTCCCTCCATCTTTATAGTTATTATCACCAAACCTATCCTTAAAAGTAACATCTCAGGAGTAAATAATCTAGTTTATATCTAGGATCTAACCAAGATAGACATGGCTATTATCCCCTTTATATCCAACAAGGTGTGCTTTATAGGCTCTTAGAGCTATTTTATAAGCTTATACACAGTCTTCCTTATGCATGTGGATATATATGGGAATACTGAATGGTTATAGATAGTTAAGAGGTGGATAGGGGTTACTAATACCTAGACCCTTTCTCTATTTAGAAATTAGAGCTTTATCTTCATCTTCTAGTATAAGATAATTATTAATATAGACTGCAGCTTTCATGGTATATAGCTAAAGATATTCTAGTAAGCTAGAATTAATAATCATTATGCATGCTGTGCTGTTTATATAGCCTTTATAGACCTTAGTAATACTATTCATCTCTAGTGAATAGGGAGGGGTGGTAATAGTTATAATGCCTTTATCTTTTATCTAAGCTTTAAACTTATTAAACTTAGTGCCTCTATCTATATACTAAATTAGTATATACTTCCTAGTCAGGAGCTTGTATTCTTTATTCTATTTAATAAGGTGATTAGATAGCTTATTTTCTTTAGACTTGCAGAGTTTAATTTATATAAATCTAGAATAGTTATTAATACTAATAAGATAATAATAGTATCTATATATTCTAGGAGGTTTAACTGGCTGTAAATCTATATACTAAAGGAGACCTAGAGCTCTTGCTTAGTCCATCAGCTTGTAAGAGATATATTATTTTAACTTTACTAGATGATATGCTTTGTAATAAAACTTATTAGATCTAATAATCTTATCTCTATTAAGATTCCCTTATTTAATTATAGTATTAAGCTTTAATTTTCTATAGTGGCCTAGTTAATAGTATACTTCTAATAGCATCAGTACAGCTCCTGCAAAATTCTTTATACTATTAAGGACCTTTAAGATAGGGACTCCTAGCTCCTTAGAGGTATACCTAAAGAGGCTCCCATCTGCATACTCCAGTATATTTATATATAAATTATAATAGAATCCAAGCTCTATAAGCTGGTTTATTAAGATTAAGGTAGTTATAGTGCATGAATAGAATTTATATAGAATTATAAGCTTATTAATAGTATTACCTACCTTGTAGTGGATGACTAGTCTACTTTCTCTATCTATATTTAAATAGCTTCCTTCCACTGTCTTAAATTTAAAGCCTTTCTTATTTTATTTATATTAGTGATAGTTGACTATATGCGCACCTCTCATAGTAATCATATAAGTTATACTAGAATCTAGGATGTGATAGTAATTAGATTTAACCTCTTCCTTATTAGAATTAGTATGTTTAGGGGACTTAATATATTTAATAGCCATGCCTCCTACATTAAGTACTGCTTTAGTATATTCCTCTGGTATCTAAGCTACTAGATAAGCTGCATTTATTACTCTTCTATTTCCTTTAGGACCCCACCAGCACTAGATATCTAGACTAGGATAGAACTATTTAGGCTTCTTATTAGTAAGATAGTAGTAAGTAGAAGGTCTATATTTAGCTAGTCTATAGAAAGTATAGTTTCTATTTGCATCTTACTTGTTAGATTGTCTCTATTTATAGATATATTATGCCTATTCCTTTCCTGCTAGAGGAAAGCCTTGCTTATAATTTGACTGAGTTAAAGTACTAAAATTAGATATATTTATTATACCTGAGCTAGATGCTTTAGTATAAGGCTGGTTTAATTAATTAGAATTATTAGATTATACTAGCATTTTGCCTTTGGCTCTGAATGCCATCTTATACTTATTTCCTTTGTTAATAGCTGCTATACACTATTCATAAAACTGTTTCATTGTCATGCCTTTAACTAATTCTTTTATAAAGGTATACTCAATAGCATTGCACTATAAAGATAGTTCCTTAGATAACTTATAAGTTATTGATTAAAAGGAGTGTTGCTATGTAGGGGGTAATAGAGGTATCTAAATACTTATAAGCATCTACTCTGTCATGGAATATACTAATGTATTAAGTAATTATTATAAAATCAGATCTCTTTATAGTGATTATTATATAGAAATTAGCTTGGGTCTCAGAATAGCCATATCCTAATATAATCTTCTTAATAGCTTCCTATATATTATCTGTATAGCTTATCTTATCTGTTATAATATATAGTATATTAAGAATATTATCTCCTAGCTAGTTAATTAGCCAGTTTTATATCAGTCTAGAGGTTTTCTTCTATATTTTATACTTTAGATGTGTCTGGTTAGGATGTTTAATCTTCTTCTTAATTAAAGTATCTAAATTATACATCTCTAGCTGAGCAACAGTAATGTACACCCAGTTCTTATATTCCTTATGACCTTTTAATTTCTTACTAAGGCTAGCTAATATAACTAATATTAAGTTATTATTAAGCTCTATAGCCTGTGTACAGTCTATTATTATTATAGTGTGTCCCCTGGACTGGGTCTTATCATAATTTATATTTATATTTATGTTTAGATTTGTTTCTTATACTAGAGAGTCTTCTTCTATAAAAGCTCCTGGTATAAGGGGGTTATTCCTATTAAATTTATTATCAGATATTAAGAGATGTATTTAATGCGCAGAAAAATAATAAAATCACTAAAAATTAATAAAACAAATATTATGAGGAGAAAGAGGAGATTAAAATACATAGAATAGGGTAAAAAGAGGGCTCATAACCTGATGAAGCTCAAACAAATGAAGGTGATGATATTGCTACTAGCTAGAGAGGAAGGTGGTCAAAGCGAAGCTATCTACAAGCCCTAGATACTAGCCCTATACAGAAGAATGGTAGGCCCGGCCGAGCCTGAGGCATCCCTCCAACATATTATATACTTATCTAGCTCATTAGATATTTAACTAGCCTAGCTTACAATATTATAACTATCTTCCCTTAATATATAGCTTAAGCTATCTATAGTATACTAAATAATAATACATCTTTAGTTCTCTAAGAAATAATTTAAGCTAAGCTAATTAATTAAATATACTTTTTTAATTCTAATTTATTAATAAATAATACTATAGTAGTTATCTATATCTATTAATCTTTCTTTATTTAATAAAAAATTTATATTAAGCTATCTTCTATTCTTATAATAAAGAAAGTTAGCTATATTATAGCTTAGAAACTCTAGTTATATAATTTAATAATTTCTATAATTTATTATCTTAAATATCCCTAAATATCTACTCTATTTAAAAATCTATTAAATTTTATTAATTCTTATTATATTTCAAGTTTTTATCTATTAAATTATCTAAATATTATTATTTTTTATATTTTTTGTAATGGATTGAGTATGGCTCTGCAGCATCACCTCTTAATTCTTATTCTACTTATAGCTATCTGTGTTCAGTATACTGTTTTTAGTTATCTATTTTTATATCTTAATCTATTTTAAGTTACTACTATAAGTATACTATATTTATTAGTAAAGATATATATAGACCCCCTTATCTAATAGATTAGTAAGATAAGGATTAGCGTTATTATTAACTAATCTACTATTTTACTATACTATTTAATTAAGTACTTTACTCTTTATTATTTCTAATATCTTACCTAGTTATTTAGACTTATCTACCCTATCTAGTAGATTATCCTTATAATTTCTAATCCTTCCTCTTTAACTACCTAAGTATTAGTCACAATGCCTATTAATATTAATATATTAGAGGAGGTTATTCCTATACCTATACTTATTTAACTATAGGAACCCCTAAGTAATATACTAAGTAATAAGGAGATATTAATAATATACCTTCTAAAAGCAGTAAATCCTCTACTACTTCTAAGCCTAGGAGGATATCTAATAATAGAATTTAATAACTTATATAATATATTACTATACTTAAATACAATTAATAAATCTATAAAGTACTAAGTTTTCTAAGTATAAACTAATTACTTACTAAGATAATACCTATATCCTATGTAAAGATATATAAGAGGTTAAGTTTAAAATCTTCCTATTTCTATCTTAAAGTATTCCTTCTAGAAGTAAGAAGAATAGATCTAAGATATAGAATATATATTCTAAAAAGCCCTAAATAAATATCGACTAATAAATCTAAAATTTTTATAATCTTATTAATAGAATTAACCTATAGATAGAGATAGTATAGTAAAGTTAGAGAAATATCAGTAAAGGACTACTAAAATACTAAGTATTCCTAAGAGATCTTTAAGAAATAGATAATCAACTTAAGCTAGAATATTACAACTATTAAATTAAAAGTAATTATATAATTATATAAGACTAATTAATACTCTAATAAAGATCTATATAAATTCTATATTTATTTAGATATATTAGAGCAACACTTTCCTAAATAAAGTGAAAAGTAATAAGTACTAAACTTTTTTAGTTCTCTTATAATAGAGTTATAGACCTAGATATAAGGATACCTATTAGAATTACCTAATATTAGAGGATAAAATAATATTATAAATATCTAAAATTAGTCCTTACTCTAATAGGGATAAAAATAAAAGAAGAAAAAAAAGTGTCTTATACTAGATATACTAGATAGTAGATAATAATTTAATAATAGGGTCTAGTAAAGATAAAGATGATATATAAAGTAAAGAGATAGTAGGGAAAGTGATAAAGTAAATATTAAGAGGTAAGGAAGTAAAAGATATTATATAGTTAGGAAATGTTTACCTCCTACTAGGTAATTAATAATATCTATAAATGCTAAGAAAATATAAGAGATATATAGTAATATATATAATATAATAGTAAATAGAGAAAATTAAGTATAAGAGAAATATAGAATAATAAATACGGAAATAAAAAACTATATTAGAATAATAAGTCCCTATCTCTATATATAGTATATAATTATTCCTTAGTTTTATAAATTTCTATTAATGATTTATATAGAACTTCTTAGATATAGTATAATTATTAATAGTATTAACATATAAGAGAGCCCTCTTTATATAGAGAGATAAGTAGATAAAGGCCTTTGAATTATTTAAGAAGATATTTACTATAGCCCCAATTCTTATATAGTTTAATCTTAATAAGAAGATAGTAGTTAAGACTAATACTTTAAATTAGATTATAGAAGCTATAATATTATAGTATAATAATAATAGTATATAAAGGCTTATTACTTATATCTTAAGGAAGAATATACTAGTAGAATATAACTATAAGATTTATAATAAAAAGTTACTTACTATTATTAATATACTTAAGAAATAAGAATAAGAACTAATTAGCTTATTATAATTTAAGCTTATTATAGACTATTATAATTTTAAATACTTTAAGGTAATTTATAGGCTTAATAAATACTAGATATATTAGTTATACTAGCTAAGTAGATTTAACTATAAGATATATTATAGGCCTAGGAAGCTAGCTACTTATCTTAATATACTATTATAAAGAGAGCAAGATATACTATAAGATATAGATAATAATAGACTTAAGGTTTATAACTAATACTTAGTACCTCTTAAGATTATTTTTAGCTAAATATATATATAAATATCTTATACTTACTAAGCACTATCTAGCTTAGATATAGGTTCATTAGAAGAAGATAGTACTTAATACTCTAAGTAGTCTATCTATATTATCTTATATATAATACTTAGGGAAGAGACACCTCTACTACTAAAAGATTAATAGAGCGAAGCCTAACTAGCTAATACTAAGTTAATTAAAATATAATAGACTAGAGAAGAAGGATATATAGTTCCCTAGTAAGCTATATATATAAATATTAATTACTAAATATATAATATTACTAGATAGCTATCTACTATACTAAGACTATAAATAGGTTTTTAATTTAGAACTACTATAAATAAGAATACTATAAGAAATCTATAACTTAGTATTAACTAGCTATCTAGGGAAGAATATATTATATATACTAATTATCTATAACTTCTATTAGTCTAAACTCTCTACTAATATAAGATAATTTATATAGAACTATAATAAGTATAGTACTAATTATATATAGTATAAGTAATATTAAAGATTATTAAAATCTCTACTAATTCTAGATTATAAATAGTATAAGATTACTATTAATTTTATTACTAAACTACTTATATCTAATAGTTATAAAGATATTATAGTAATTAGTAATAAGTTTAGGAAGGATATAATCTTAGGAATCTATAAATAAATGGATTTTAAGATAGTAGTATAACTCTTAATAGACTAGTTTATTAGCTATTATAGTATCTCTAGTATAATTATATTAGATTATAGTCTATAGTTTATTAGCTAGTTCTAGGAGTACTTTTATAAATAACTATATATTTAATAATAGCTTTTAATAGCCTACTACCTACAGACTACTAGTTAGATTAAATAGATAAATATTATATTTTAGAAGCTTACCTATAGAACTTCTATAACTATACCTAGACTAATTAGAAGATATTACTTCTAGTAGCCTAGCTAGTAATTAATAGCTAAGATACTATAAGTACTAAAGTTAGTCTATTCTTTCTAGACTATATTATTATATATATAATATTAAGCTACTTAAACTTAAAGTACTAAGCTAAGAAGCTATTACTATAGAAGTAGCCTATTTACTAAAGAAGAGGGCTAATAAGATTATTACTAAGATATAAGAGGCTATAGAGATAGTCTGATTAGAACTTACTACTACTTAGTAATAGTATAAGAAATACCTAAACTACTCCTAATAATTAAGCCTATACTATACTATAAAATTAAAGATATAGTTAGATCTATAGAATATTTAGATAGATTATCTAAGCTAAAAGCTTAATATATAGTTAAAGTTTATAGTACTTAAAGTATTAGTTTATATATATATTAGTTAAATACTCCCCTAGAGATATATAATATATTCTATATTAGCCTATTATAGCCTACTTTAGATAACCCCTTTCTAAGCTAGTTAAATAATAATTACTAGCCACCTCTAAAGCTAATTAATAGCAAACTAAATATATAGTTAAGGAGATCTTATAGGAGTGTAAGAAGTATATTAGATAAGGCTACTATATAGAGTACTTAGTTAAGTAGATAAGCTATAAATACCTTACTTAGGAGCCTGCTACTAACCTTACTAATATAGTAGTACTTAATACTTAGGAGAGCTACTAACCTTGATTTAGGGGGGGGGGGGGGGGGGGGGGGGGGGTGGTTTTTGTGGGGGGGTGTGGTAAGGGGGGTTTAGTTTTTTAATATTTTTTAATTTTTTTATAAACAAATATTTTTTTTTTAATTTTTTTTTT
>JAABUG020005557.1:0-76343 GCA_011319215.2 Scortechinia acanthostroma
CAGGGTTCATCCGTCTGCTTTTCTGCAATTGTGGAACGAGCTTCTTGAGATATCGAAGAGGCAAAATCCGCCAGTGATGGTGGAAGATTTGCGCTTCGAGATCGGAAGCGTCGAGATTACCGGGCCGGGTTCTACAGAAGCTCTACTCTCAGCTCTCAAGCCCTTGATGCCGGATGGTGCTGAACCGCCAGCAGGCAGTCCAGGGGCCGTCTGGACTTCGTTGCTTGGAGTCTCAAACCCTTCGTCATTGCCGCAAAATGCTGTCCTCGGCTTCTCCGTCTCGGATCCTCGTCTTCACTTTCCACCGAGAGCCCTCAAACCGCCGGCTTCGGATCTCGAAATGCAGAATCTGGCCATCTTACTATCGACGTGGTCACCCGACACCACCCAAACCTCACCTGCCCTGTTCGACCGCCGTGCACGACTAGCCGCTGCTCGTCAACTTCCTAGCCAGAAAGCTATCAATCGTCGACGGACCCTAGCTGGACCAGGAGTATACCCTCCTGCTGAAGCGTCTGACCCCAAGATTCCGGTGATGATCCTCGCTTCGAGATCAACCAGTCAATCAAAGAACAACAATGCGCCTGGGACGTGGACAGTTCTATTGCCATGGAAATGCGTCCTTCCGCTCTGGTATTCGCTCATGTACTACCCACTTTCAAGCGGCGGAAACGTCAGATTTGGTGGTCTCAAAGAACAACGGCAACTCGCGTTCGAAGCCGGCGAGCCCTGGTTCCCCGGCGACTTTCCCGGAACACGCGCTGGCTGGGAATGGAACATCCGCGAACGGGAGAAGGCCAAGCAGGAGTGGGAAAGGCGGCCAAAGGGCCGGAGACCCGAATTTGATAGCCTAGATCTAGGGAATGGGCAAAAAGGCGAGATCGGTCATGGCTGGGCGTGCGACTGGGAGAGGCTGGTCCAGGGTCCACCGAAGACAACGCCTGATCCTAATGAAGCGAACGAGAAACAACAGGGCCAAGCTGAGCAACAAGATACGCAAATGAGTGATGCCGAACAGCAAGCCATCGATGAGCACGCTCCCCCGTTCAACATACACCACCTCACCCTTGCCAAGGCAGAAGCTGCACTCACCACCTCGTCACACACCACCGACCAAGCCGCTCTCGCAACCGTCAAAATATCCCTATTTCACCGCGGCACACCCACCTCCGCAGCCCGCATATACCGCCTTCCAACCACCAATCCAGAGCTACGACAAAAATGGCTGCACTTGGCATCTGACAAGCGAAAGAGCCCCAAAGTCACGCATTCCGAGGACCATCCGCAACAGTCCGCGGACGCTGACCCTCCAGCTGGCCAAGCTGACCCGCGCCAACATCTCGCAGCCTCGCTTATCACTCCATCAGCAGATACAGTCTCCCGGCAGGACCACCTTCCCGTCCCCACGGAAGAAGACCTGATTGGGTTCGTCACGACGGGGAACTATAATCTGTCCGAAGGAAAGGGGACGGGGATTGGTTCGATTCTTGTATCGAAAGTTGTTGCGTCTGGCAAGGGCAAGGGCAAAGTTCGTGAGAGGAAAATGTGTATTGTCCGTAGTGCCGGCGAGCAAGTGGGTAGGCTGGGGTACTGGGAGCTTATTTAAGCTGACCTATGTCTGCATGTGTGTACTTGATGTTCTCGATGATACCCAAATAGAATAGACCTGTGATATGAAGCGTGGGAGCCAGTCTGCTTTTAGTTAATAGCTGCCGATTTCTCGGCATATTGTTGCAGTCTACATTTTTACTAGGAAATGGACGTAACCCGCTAGAACAGCTGAACTCGTTTTAATCAGCCAACAAAAGATGATAGATAGCTATACATATGCATGCAGCGCATGACGCAAGAGGACCAGGTAGATCTATTGTTAACACCAGAGCGATAGCATCAGCACGTCGTCTGACCCTCAACCGACCACGCGATCCACAAACTTCTCCTCAAGCCTAGCAACCTCCCTCTTAAACCCCTCAACCTCCTTCCAACAATCCAACGGCCGCCGGTCATTCAACCGCAAACAAGTAACAACCTCCTGCCTAGCCCGCTCAACGCCCTCATCCACCTCAACGAGCTTCCGCCGTCCCTCAAGCTTAGCCCGCAGCTGCTCAATCTCCGCATTCACGCTCTCCCGGCTAAGATCGCGGTTGATGGGCTGGTCGGCGGCGGCGGAAGGAGGCGCGGGAGCCTCGTACTCGCGGCCCGCGAACGGGATGCGCGGCGCGTCGAGGTTGAGCGAGCCGGGTGGGTAGCTGATGTTTGGTTTCGTTGATGACTGAGACGACGCCGGGGCGCTGTCTTTGGCTTCTGCCGCCTGAAGGCGCTTTTCGATTTCGGCGAGGGTCTGCTGCTCGCGTTCGCGCAGGCGTTCGAGTTCCTGGGCTACGCGCGCTTGGATCTGGAGTTCCAGGCTCTTGGCGCGGGAGGAGTCGGTCTGTTTCGTTTCGTCAGTTTGTTAGAGTGTGGACTGGTTCAGATATGGATCGGGATCTGGGTTGAGGAGGTGTTGGCCGACGCACCTCGGTGTTGGTCTGGAGGGCCTCGACGAGGTTAGAGGAGAATTGGATAGGGGCGTTGCTGTCGGATTGAGAAGTCAGCGGATTGGTCTCGATATCAGGTCGGCCGTAGGGCTTTCTGCTGCTTTTTTCTTTGGTTGCTGCGGACTTGTCGCTCCGCAACGGGAACTTCGAGCACCGAATCAATCGTAGCATCAAGGCGATGCCAGAGGCAATACAGCCCGACAGTGAAGCAATTGAGCTCAGAAACGAATGTATAGCATACCTTGTGAAAACATGTTTCGAGCCAGCCGAAGCTTCGGGCTTAGAGCTGCCGGCGCCCATGATGTCAGAGTTTTGTGAATCTCTCTCGTCGTCGACTTGTTGCAATGTCAATACGTGTAGCAGGGAGGACAGCCACGTAAAACCCCGGAAGAAATGTAGCTGGCAATCGCAATTGCGTTCAAAGATCAGGATATAGCTTCTGGTACAGCCGACTTCTGCCGGCTGGAATTCAATTCGGGCAGTTGTCGGCATGCGGCATCACGTGATATACTTAGTCATGATGGTACAGCTCAGCATGGTCCTAGTAGTATCGCAATAGATCATGCACCATTGCTGTATGGTTTCATCTTTTGAAACTATGAATCTTTGGTTTCTGGATAGTCTACAACAATGTTACGCGGTATATCAGAGCAATTGAAAGATGTATCGCTGCTCTGTACGGTCCCGACTTAGCAGGCGACGATGTTTAGCCGTTGCCCATCATATCCGGATCGCATGACCTTGATAGACACCAGATCTAATTAACTCTCCCAAGATATCAAACTCTAGAAACCTAATATAGGAATCAATGTCGCTTGCAGATTAAATCGAAGCGGAAGACAAGGTTCGGACATTGGTCGGACTCGGATATGAGTGGAAATGCCAGTATCCAGGCTATCTGGATAGGTACCTGACTCTGTACGAGTGCCTAACGAGCTGAATCAGGACTGAGTAAGACTCTCGTCAGTACATCTACAGCCTACAGTCAATATAAAAGAGTTCGTGATGCATGTTACCCCGCAGCACGAGGTCAACTGGTCACTGTAGAGATCAATGAGGGGTCTCCAGCTCTCCGCGTCCACTCCATATTCGACATGAAGGATTCGTCGATATGCAAGATATCAAGTATGACGGACTGCAGGCTGCAGCGAATGAGTAAGGATGAGGAACCATTCTCCCACATATGGATATTCAGGTACCATGCGTTCCGCTTCATTCCTCCAGGTTCTCCAGTTGCGGTCCTAACCATTGTTTCTCACCGGTAAGAGTAGCAATTCCCCCCACAATTGTTTCATGGCGTTAGACAAATTGAAGCACGCTACAGAATGACCAGGGGATCATTACAAAGGATTTTGGCAAGATATTGTTTCTGTTCTGTATGATTGACTCTGTCAAAGTGTTGAGGCTTGAAAGGATCGTGAACTAGAAATGTTAGCAGAGACTCAAAAGAAAGATCATTGGATGAGCAACGAGATCCTCCAGTCATGCGTATCTACCTATCCGAGTTAGCAATTATTTAGCTCCTGTCAGTCTTACCTCTAGAACCATTGAACCATGAACCAGTCTAACCAAGTCCCTAAGAAAATACGATGACGACGTGGCCGGCACGCCGTAGACGGAGGGACAGTCGTCCTCTGTAGTAGTGGATAACGAAAATAATAATTGATCCCGAACTAACCAGGTTTACCGGAGAAGCCGGTACTATTCCCGTTGCGAACTTGTGATTATCGGCGGTGCCATGACAAAAGCAAATTGCTGGTGAGGGCGCCAGGATCACTGACCTCATCGACCCCTCCTCCGTGCTCTGGTCTCCCCACCACCTTGGCAGCTCGGCCAAAATTATTATTATTACCTCCGCTTCCCTCGTCGTCTTCTTGGACATCTTTACTTCATTGTTTCTAACCCTCTTGCACTCCTCCACAGCTTCTCCTCATCTGGCTCCATCTTAATTCGTCTCCACGTCCTTTCTTCCGCTCTCCTTCCCTGACCTCTAGCACCCCTCTTCTTGGAGCCTTGCCAATCTAGACACACAATGTCGTCGCCTCTAGTGACCGAAGCTACGCGCATAGCGCGTCAGTTTGACTATTCTGCCGAGCAGATTCGGAGCGGTGTCAAGGAGTATGTTAGAGAGATGTGCGAGGGGCTGACCAGGGAGCACACGACACTCAGCCAGATTCCTACCTTTGTCACTTCCGTACCGAACGGTACCGAGAAGGTACTTGCTCTCTTGTGAGAACCTGAAACATGCTCCAGTTGACTGACTAGATGTTGGGCAGGGCTTGTACCTTGCTGTTGATCTTGGAGGCACCAACTTCCGGGTGTGCTCGATCGACCTTCACGGAGATACCACATTCGACCTCACGCAGTCGAAGATAATGATTCCCCGCGAACTGATGGCTTCTGGTACTTCCAAGGATCTTTTCCTTTTCCTAGCTCGCCAGATCGAGTCGTTCCTGCGAATCCATCATAACGAACACTTTGAGACTCACCTGAGACGCCGTCGTCAACCAGACCATGAGGAGGAACTGTTCGACCTGGGCTTCACCTTCAGTTTTCCTGTGCGCCAGTTGGGGATCAACAAAGGTACCCTCATTCGCTGGACGAAGGGCTTTAACATCCCCGACGCCGTCGGTCACGACGTCTGCGCACTCCTGCAAAACGCCATTGATGAGCTGGACCTCCCCGTCCGCGTGGCCGCTCTTGTCAACGATACCGTGGGAACCCTGATGGCTCGTTCCTACACCTCGCCCGGTGCGACGGGGACTTTCATTGGCGCCATTTTTGGCACCGGCACCAATGGTGCCTATGTCGAGAAGCTCGACCGGATCACCAAGCTGCAGACGATTGAACATTCGGATTACGAGAAATCAACCGGAGAGATGATTATCAATGCCGAGTGGGGCAGCTTTGATAACCACCTCAGTGTCTTGCCCAACACGAAATGGGACAAGGAGTTGGATGAAGACAGCAACAACCCAGGCATCCAGATGTTCGAAAAACGTGTCTCGGGTATGTTCCTGGGTGAGATCCTGCGTCGCGCTCTCCTTGATCTGCACAAGGACGCGGCTTTTGGTCTGTTCAGACCCAGCCAATCCTCGAAAGTTGTCACTCCGGAGAACTCTCCCCTGTACAGGCAGTGGGGCATCGACACTAGCTTCCTCAGCTTGGTGGAGGCCGACAAGACTGAGGCGATGGACGAAGTCAAGGCAGCTCTGAAGGATCACCTGAAGATCGTGAATCCTAGCAAGGCCGACTGCCAGGCCGTCAAACTCCTGGTGCATGCGATCGGCAAGCGTGCTGCCCGCCTCAGTGCAGTCCCACTTGCTGCTATCCTCATCTCCACCGGTAAACTGGAGACGGATGACATGGTCGACATCGGTGTGGACGGAAGTCTGGTCGAGTTCTACCCCAATTTCGAAGGTCACATTCGCGATGCTCTACGGGAGGTCCCTGAAGTAGGTGCTGCTGGCGAGAAGAAGGTGCGCATTGGCATCTCCAAGGACGGCAGTGGAGTCGGTGCTGCCCTGATTGCTCTTGTCGCTAGCAAGAACGAACATCGATCTGGGTCGAAATAGAAGTTCGGTGCAAAAAAAATATGAAAAAAAGAAAAAGGAATAGAATCTAACGCCGAAACGAAGTATGTCTATTCTGCGTTTGCCGATGGTCTTTGCAATCTTCCACTTTTGACTGAACGAAGCACCGCTTGCAAGCTGCCAGTGTTAGGCAGCATCATCCGTGGCCGATTGACCTGCTTGGTCTAGGATGTACAGGGAGCCCCCGCTTTCCAAGATCAAACCCGCAGTTCGCATTCGGTGGGGGAGTCGAGCGGTCGAGCTCTCAGATGCATGGACTTCGTCATCCTTGCATTGACCTGTGTTGGGAGACTAGGCTGGAGACCGGAGGTGTATCAATATCGTCATTTAGCGGCATTGTACCCATACGATGGGATATATCAGTGTTAGGAATCATTCGTCTGCCATGCCGTCCACAATGCCCTCAGGAAGAGTAATTCGAAGGAGGGAACAGAAAACCTCTGTTTCTACAGTACCTCTAGCATTGCCAGACCTTCAGTTAGAGTAATACTGTTACACAACTATGGATGGCAGATATGTATTTCTCTCTCTGCAATGTACCTTATTGCTTACACATACTGCAATGCATATTGCATCCTGTTACGGAGTTCGTACCTGCTCCATCCAGATCTCTATTCGCGTCGAGTCGCACAGAGCATTGGCTGAATATGCCCTAACGTCTTCGGCTGCCCAGCATGTATAATAAGCTCCCCCAAAAATCGAGATAAAGCGAAGCAAGCGCAAATCGCCTGTACTAATCTAAACCCAGTAGAGCGGACAGCATGTTAAACCTTTATCTAGAGAGGTAGTTTAGTCTAGTCCTAATACGTTGTACACTGGTCTGATTTCCTTGGTGGTGCGTACGCCAGAAGCAAGGGGCGGCGAACTAGGGCTTGGTGGTGTCGATCTCAACTTGTCAAGAGATGAGTGGATGAGTGGACGGCGTGGAACAGGGCAGGGCACTCTTGCTCTTATCATCTCTGGTGTAAATAGACAGTAGGAGTACGAAGGATAATGTTATGGATAGTCCATTCTGCTAATGTACTTGGAGATGTTATCATGTTTATGGGGGTTGAGTCAGGTGGATAGTACGGAGTACGGAGTACCCTTGTAGGATCATTAGGATCAGCAATGGAAAAAGCAAAAAGTATGTTTGCTTTCGTTTGTATTAGATAGGGGTTCGGTCTGTGCTCTGGACTGACTAGATCGACGGAGAAGAGTTTCAGCGTATGACTGGGTTGATCTGAATATGGCACTTGTTAGAACCTAATCCGATGAAGATCCCTAGGCACTACAAGAGATGATCAGACCCCGCAATTGTAGAGTTAGTGAAGTAAATACAGTTCAGTGAGTTCACACTTTCGAATATTAGATCAAACTACGATAGGGACTCAGGGAGAGATTACACGTTGACGCGAGGCTCATGGCGACAGATGGATTATGGAATGCTTCTTTGTTTACTTGATTCCGCGCAGGGATAACCGACTAGTCAAGGATTAACATTCATACAGTTCTCCGGAAGGAAGATCGGCCAGCCAAGTCTTTCGCCAGTCGTAAGACTGGGGTTGAAACCCATTAAGATGATTTTCTTCACCCTTTCGGGAAAATGCATACCTTGATCTCGATGGATACATCAACTGCTTGGTAGCCTTGGATACCTCACCACCTCAGCATATGTACCCCTCCTCCTTGATTGCAGACCATCTTTGTCTCCCATCTTTGTCTACTTGCTTACGTACCATGCCGGATGCAAAAAAGGATAACTCCCGGTATGTAAGAAGGCCTGTGGCCACTACATTCACTACATTAAAGTAGGTACCTTGATGTAAGGTACTGTCTAAAGACTGGCCAGCCAGTGAATGGCAGGTTGCACAACAATCCGTTTACTCATTACTCTCTATCCTGCTTTTTGCCATTCTCATCATTCTGCAGTCGGCTATCTCCTTTTGGCTCACAGTCAGATATCTGTCTAATATTTCTCTGAGCAGTCAAAACGCCACCACCTGCTCCCTTGTCCAAGTCAATGAATGTGAATTCAATCTCGCATGGGATTGACCTTATTTCCTCCATTAGGCTTGATAATTGCGACCTAGATAGGTGAAATCGCTGTTTTTCTTCAAGTCAAGTCATTCAGTCGCTGGCGTTGCTGTCGCCTTGATATCCAGGAACTCGACCGCATACATACGCTCTCGTCATGGAGAACACAACAATCCGCCATTTTGCGCATGATCCTGGCCCGAATGACTCTCAGATCAAGCTCACTTCCGAGGCAAATGCACCAGGAAGACGACAATCATCTGACAAGGAGAGCACACTAGTCGAGACCTCCCCAGCGCTTGATTATCCCGACTCGCCTGATCCCGGGAGACGCAATGACGGCCATGCAATGGATATGGAGTACAGCGAGGCGGGTTTTGGAAAGATAGAGCCGGAATATCTGAAATCATGGAAGCTGGTCTTGGTCATGACCGGTATCAGCCTTGTGGTTTTCTGCATGTCATTGGTACGTAGCAACAGGGGAAAAGAGGAAAGGCTGACTGACGGGTGTATAGGACAACACGATTCTTGCGACGGCTATTCCCAAAATCACAGATCAGTTCAACTCTTTGGGGGATGTCGGCTGGTATGGAAGCTCCTACATGCTGACCACTTGCTGCCTGATTCTTCCATACGGCAAGTTCTACACATTCTACTCTACCAAATGGGTCTATCTCAGTGCGATAGGCGTCTTCGAGATTGGATCTTTGATATGCGGCGTCGCTCCTAATTCCGTCGCGCTGATCATTGGCCGTGCGGTAGCCGGTTTGGGTGCAGCTGGATTATTTACCGGGTCGATCCTGATTATCGCCCAGACTGTGCCATTGCAGAAGCGACCAATCTACACCGGCGTGTTGGGTGGTATGTTTGGTATTGCCAGTGTGGCCGGGCCTCTGATGGGTGGTGCCTTTACCGACCATATCGGCTGGAGATGGTGTTTCTATATTAACTTGCCTATCGGGGGGTTGACTTGGCTTTTTATCCTTTTGTTCTTCAAGGCGCCAAAATCATACAAGGATAATTCGGGAGTCATGGATCAGTTGTCGCAGCTTGATCTGCCAGGTCTTTTCTTTTTCTTTCCAGCCATCGTCTGCATGCTCCTGGCTCTGCAATGGGGAGGCACCAAGTACAATTGGGGCAATGCCCGCATCATCGCTCTGTTTATCGTTTTTGGAGTTCTGATCGTCATCTCCATCGGTCGGCAGATATGGGCGCAGGACAGGGCTACGGTGCCTCCTCGAGTATTGAAGAACCGCAACGTCTGGGGGGCTGCAATCTATAGCTTCTGTCTATCGGCTGCGTTCATGATTTTTGTTTACTACGTAGGTCAAACTGACTTTCTGCCGTGGATAGATTGCTGACTTTGATTGACAGCTTCCGATTTGGTTCCAAGCCATCAAAGACGTCTCGGCGACCAAATCTGGTATCATGAATCTGCCCATGCTGCTTGGAACAGTCCTGATGTCTCTTCTGTCTGGTGTCTTGGTTTCTTCGCTTGGCTACTACACACCCTTCATGCTGATCTCCTCTGTGATCATGACGATCGGGGCCGCTATGCTCTCGACACTTAAGGTCGACTCCGGCCACGCCGTTTGGATAGGCTACCAGGCCCTGGCTGGTATCGGGATCGGCATCGGCTTACAGCAAGCAATGATTGTAGTGCAGACAGCGGTTCAAGGGGCGGATGTCCCCAGCGCAACATCCATTGTCATGTTCATGCAAACTCTCGGAGGCGCACTGTTTGTTTCGATCGGGCAGAACGTGTTCCAGAACCAATTGTACAAGAATCTGGCCATCGAGGCGCCGACTGTCGACGCTGCGCAAGTCGCTGGTACTGGTGCAACAATGCTGCGACATGTTGTTGCCGAGGATGTGCTACCGGCAGTTCTTGTGGCGTACAGTAACGCCATCACTGAGGCGTTCTACGTCGCTGTTGCCATGTCGGCGGTTTCGATAGTCGGGGCAATTCCGGTGCAGTGGCTCTCCGTGAAGGGGAAGAAGATCGAACTTACAGCCTAGTTTGGGATGGATGCGCATATAGATTGCTTTGTTTGACTCGGTTGTTGAAATGGACGGCGTTTGGCACGGGAGTCGGGACTTACTTTCAGGACGGGTCTATGGCTGTTACGACCTACAGCAGGATGACAAACTTGTATGGAGTAATGTGTGAATATGACCTAGGTAATACGGAGTACATGAATGGAAAAGCTCCTATCTTCTATTATAAAGTTTATGAATCTAAACAGCAGCATACAAACTCAAATAAACCCCCCAAACAACCCCACACGCACTCCCAAACACCACGCGCCTCTCCACAGGAACAACCGTATACAACAACGCCGACACAACGGGCCGATACTTGAGCCGCGCGAGCATAATCGGCCCAAAGTCCTTCATCAATCACATCAGCCAGGCCCCCAGTCACAAGGAACCAGACAGGAAGAGAGGAGGGAAGGGATAGACATACCTCAAAAATCAACTCCCCAATCCGCCTCCACCCAACCCCCTTCAGCACATTAATCAAAACAATAAATAAGAGGATATTCATCACCGAGCCGACGGTCTGATCGAGGAGGAATTTCATTAGGAAATTACCCAGCCTGGAGCTGGCCCGCCAGCGTGAGCGCCAGCGCCAGCTAGGTACTCGCTGCGTTTCATCCTTCTCCTTGACGGGGAGTAAATCCCCGGGCTCAACTGTCACGACAACATCGCCGGCACCGCCCTTAGCCCCAGCGCCAGCGGCAGTGGTGGACCTAGGAAATCCAGGCCATCTCCTCTCCAAAAACTTCTGCCAGGAGAAGTTAATAGGCACGATGATGACAGCGTACGTGAGGAATTGGAGGAGGGCCAGGGTGTTGAGTTTGAATGGCCCCTAACACTTTATTCAGTATGGCACTGGGAAAATGGGGTTTGGTGGGGAGGGGGGAGGTTACTGGTTTCTTCCGCTGGGCGATTATTTGAGCGAGGATGTTGGAGAGGGCGTTTAGGAGGGTGGATTGGATTAATGTGGCTGTTAGGGGGGAGGGCCTCCCCGTGGGGAATAACATTGGCATTACTCCGTACTCTGTATATTTATGGGGATGAGTATGGGCATCGCTAGCGATGGTTTTGGGTCAAGACATAGATAATGTTTCCGTGTGGGTTGATTTGTGTCGAGGTATGTAGATTGAGGATATGAGAATACAAGGCTGGCAATTGCATGTGGTTAGTCTAGCTGCTAATATGTAGAGTTACATTGCACAGGATGCAAGCAAAAGCACCGGCCAAGCCACGTGCGGCAACCGTGTCTTTTGTTTGTGCTACTGCACTTTGTAAGTTGTGATCGTCAGAGCTAATATTCATAATAATATTAAATGATCAAATGCTGTTTACACACGGTCAGACCTCCGCACAATGACATTCGGCCCGTACTTGGAGCTAGTGAAATGATCCACCAGAGCCAGCTGTCCCTTCTCATCCTCACCCTCGCGATCCGCCAATTCAAAATCAAACAGGAACATCAACCGGGCAATAGTCAGCCGCATCTCCATGAACGCCATGCTCTTCCCGATACACCCTCGCGGCCCAATGCTAAACGGGCAGAATGCCCTGCGCGCCAGCTCGACGGTCTCCTTGCTGCTCGTCCATGACTCGTTGCCTGCCTGGCACGTCGCGCCTTCGATCCATCTCTCGGGGATATAGGCCTCCGGCTCGCGGTAGTACTCGGGTTGCCGGTGTATCGAGTACGTGGGCGTCCCGCAGTCCGTCCCCTCGGGGAGAAAAACCCCATCGACCACGGCCCCGCCCTCCATGACTTCGCGCGGAGGCGCGCCGGCGACAGCAGGCGCCAGACGCAGCGCTTCATCGATGCAGGCCTTTAGGTAGACGAGCTCGTTTAGCTTGGGGCCTGTGACGATCTCCTCGACAGAGGTAAAATTCTCGCGGATTTCTTTCTTCAGCTGTTCCATGGCGCGCGGATTGCGGACGAGGTAGAAGATCGTCGCGGACATGGTCGTGGATGTCGTGTCGCTGCCGGCGATCATCAGGACGTTCGCCTCGCCCCAGAGCTCCGGCGTCGTCAGGCCCTTCCCGGTTTCCGGATCCTTGGCGTTGAGCAGGTAGTAGAAGAAGTCCTTCTTGGCGTCGTGGCCCGCCTGCGTCCGTTCCTTGGCCCGCTCGTTGGCTTCGATTCGGGAGTTCATGATGAAGTTCCAGCGGTCGTTGGTCAGCTTGTGGATGAAGATCTGGTCTAGATGCCAGGTGTCTAGGGGCATCCACAATCCGCACTGTTCACGTCAGTCAGTCTCTTTCCTCTCTTCCCAAGACACAGATACCAGGGATGGGGGAAGGCATACCACGTAGTGCCGGTTAGCAGCACGATCCACAAGCTCAATCAACTTCCTCCGCCCCGTCGAAACCAACATATCAAAGCTCTTCCCAAAACACAGCTCCCCCATCACATCATACGTCAAATAGCTAAACCAATCCCCCATATTGAAAACCTTCTCCCCCTTTTGGTCCAGCCCACCAGTCAGAATCCCACAGAGCTGCCGCACATGCAGCAGCATCACATCCTCCATGCTCTTCAGCGCCTGGTCCGAAAAAGCCTGGCTGAGGACCCGCCTCTTGCGCCCGTGCAGCGCCTTGTCGATCGCGTTGTGCGTGTTGTACACGCCCTTGATGGCCGGGAAGGCATTGTAGAAATTGGCCTTGCGCAGCCGCTTGCCGTGCCCGTAGATGTCGTGCAGGCCGCGCTCTGTATTGACGGACACAAAATTGGGTGCGGCTCGGACGTGGGAGCCGTATTTCTCATGTAGACGGTGGAGCCATAGGTGTCGGTCGCCGTTTAGGCCGTGGTACAGTTGGACCCAGGGGGTTATGGATGCGAGGAAGGGACCGGGGATAGAGCGTAATGGGTGGAAGAATCGATTGTATACAACGTATGCTACTAACTAGTCGATTGTCAGCACTTACCGTCACCAATTCATAGGCATACTTACCAACCCCCCAAGGAGAAACAAAAGCCCTTGCACCGCGCCCCAGACAGAGACATTCTCCAATAACGGTTGAACAAGCATGATTCCAAGCTAGGTAGCAATGAAACAATGATGATGCCGATGATTGCAACCACCGATGCTAGCCGAGTTCAACCGAGTCAGGTCTTCCCACTTTCCCCGCAAGATGAAGAAACTAGAAGTAGATGAATAGTCAGGAGATGGGGGGAATGACCAAGTAAAGGTAGTAATCTGCTGAGTGCGTATCCCTCTGTCGAATGTCCAGCCAAAGGTTCTTTATATCTTGTGCTGGCTCGGTTAGATGCGGGCGTACTTTCATTCTCTATGCGGTCACCGTTTGCAGACTGCTGACAATGATAAGAGTAAGTCGTATGGGATTATTTGCAACGAGTATGTAAGATGTTTGGCATGGGCATGTACAGATATTATTTGTTCTTTGCGCTGACTGCTGTTGTACAGTACGTCATAGAGACAGCGACATCTGTGTACAGATTTAAGCTTAAGCATGCGATATACGTAGTAGGTACTCTGTTTACTGAGATCTAGGAATGCGGAGGTATTCAATTCACAGGGCAAAAATATGTCTTCTATTATCTTGTCAGCTTGATGCCGACAGTAATCTCAGTTACCATTGGATGGTCACTATCTCTGCTCCCCGAAGTAACTCATGTCTCTGTTCATCATTCAGAGACGGTACCCGCTACTCAACTCTGAAAACACCCGCTGATATCCGACCTCGACTGTATTATAAGACCTTCACCAGCCACTGAAGCGGGTCGCGGAGCAAATGCGGGTATTTAACAATATAGATGCGGAGAATAGCGCAACACTACAGCATCAGTATACCGCTACTTAGCTATCGCGCGGCCGATGTCCCGCTTTTAGAATGGGGTCCCGCTAAGTCGTGCGATCGGCTGAGGGTTGGCAAGATAGTGAATCCAGGATTGTGCGCAGTATCTCCAATATGCAGACCGTTCGAGGCGTGCCCCATTTTCTGCCCTGCAGAGGAATTCCTTCCTCACTGGTTGATTGGGTCATTGGTATAGCCGTGCAAACCACCATCGAGAATCCATTGTTCATTGTCATCGTTGTCGTCCTGGACACGCCGCCATGTCTGCTTGCGTTCTTTTGCACCCATGCCTTCTGCCTGCTTGTCTTCCGGGGCCTTCCAAACGGGTCGTAGCAGCCCGCCAGCTGCAAGTAGTGGGTTCCGACTGAAAGCTTCACCACCAGTTCGTTTCTCTTCGTGCGAAACATCCTCGACGTCCTCAACTTCCTCCTGCGCGGCCGAGCTCGACTCCGCAGGCGCGGCAGATTGATACACCCGAGTCACGCGACCGCCCTTGATATCCAAACTCATGACAGTCTTCTTCTTCTCCCACTCCGGCCGCGCCTGTTCCTCCATCTCCCGGAGTATCCGCTGCTGTTTCTTCAGCGCCAACGCCCGCTGGGCCGGACTCATCCACAGCGTAGACGCAACGTTCGGCGTTTCGAAATCCGCAGCCTCATCTACGACCCGCGTCCGTTTGGCGTTCTGCGCCTGGAACTGAAGTAGCTTATCACGGTGCGCCTTGGCGGCATCAAGCTTGCTGTTTCCCACGGGAGTTGGGCCTGGCCCACCCTCCCGGTGGACACTTTCATTGTGAGCCCGCATCTTCTCCTGTCCGCGCTCCGCGCGCAGCTCCCGGATCATACTCTGCACTTCTTCGTTTGATAGGAGAGGCGTCCCGCAGAACGAGCATGGCTGGAGTCCTTCTAGCGAGCAGATGATCTTGCCGCAATTCAGGCAGTTCGGTGCCGGTTCGAAGAGCGGGTGGATTGTAGCGTAGCAGTTGCATTTTTGCCGGCCTCCGCCTAAGGTCGGATTCGTAGAGACTTCGAGAGCGGCGATCGCGGCCGTCAGGTCGGAGATGTTGTTCGTTGTAAGCGCTGCTTTAAATGAGCCTCCAGTGGAGCTTCCGCCTCCTTGCCGGGCAGATGTTTTGGCAGCTTTCGACTTGACGTTGGGCAGGAGATCTGAGAGCACCGGTCCTGATGCGGACGGTGGGTTCTTAGGGGTAGACGATCGCGGCGCGGGGGACTGGGTACGTGACGACGCGGCGGACGAGTCAAGCGACGACAAAGCGTTCTGCTGCTGCGGAACCTGTAGCTGCCGGGCCGATGAAGCTGACATGTAATCCTCATCCTGATCCTCCTTCCTATACCCTCCCACCACATTCCCAAAATTGTCCGGCCTACGTACGGGTCCCGCGCTGTGAAGCGGCGCTTTGGACTTCTTGCCCCTCTTGGCCCCGGCTCTTGTCCCAGAACTCACATTGTCGGTGGTGTATATGTCGGCCGACGCGGATTGCTCCTCCCCGCCTCGAGCTGGCGATGGTACGGTGGACTGGGGTCGTGGGGAGTCTCGTCGGGCGCTGAAGGAGGAGATGAACTCGAAGGCTGCGGGGCTGTCGCCGAGGAGGTTTTTGAGATGCTCGGCCCCTTCTTCCTTTGGAAGGCCGGCAGAGTAAGTGATGATCTGTGTCAGTGACCCCTCGTCCAGTGGCAAGAGCTGGGCCAGGCGAGGAACTGCCCAGGCGACGAGGTTTGAGTTACTCATGTTCGTGCGGGACTCAGAGGCGCGAACTCGAAGAATAAAGGAAGGAAGAGGTTATACAAGCAAGTGAGTGACTGGTGTACCTTCATGTCAGTAAGACTGGACGGTCAAGATTGCGGCGAGGTATGACGGCGCAATCCTCGGTGGGTTTTGCGGGTCCGCTCATCTTGCGGCAACATCCGCTGATAGACTCCACAGATTGGTGGTTGCACAAATGATGGCCGAAAAGAAGCCGGTGGCTATTTATGACTTGAGTCAACTACTTGAAGAGGCCACTTGATAAAATCACAAGCAACGTTCCATACGGGCGCTATGGAGGAGCTGGCCGATGTTGCCTTGCTATTGTACATATCAGTGCTCCATCGTCTATGCCAACGAGTCCGACTACTGGTCGGAGACGCAAAGAGAACAAATATCCCAGAGTAAAACAAGCCACAAATCACACAGAAGAAAGCAAGTGAAAGGACGCCAAATATGTCCCAAATCGTTCAGCCAGGCATGTTTAAAAGTATCAGAGCAGGTTCCTGTTGACGCCTTCTGATGCCCAATATTTACGTCAATATCGTTAAGGACAAAGGGAAATAAACCGGATGGAAACTATGTTCAGAGGGTTCACCCTCAAAGTAAGTGACCTGCAAGGTCAAAGTGGCCAGACAGGAATGAAAGGTCATGCGTTGTCTTTGGCTTCACGTTTGATGTCAACATCACCAGAGGCCGCATCCGCGGCTGCAGCCATATCAGGGGTCAAGCCGTTTCTCAGTTTGCTGCTCGGAGGCAGGGGTGGTTTCTTTCCAGAGTGCTTTTTGTAAGTGTTGAGCTTCTTCTTTTTCGTCAGAGGCGGTGGTGCGTCATCATCCGCCAGTGGACGCTTCGGAGGTGCGGTGCTTGGAGAGCCGTTGCCATTCTCCATGGGCGTTTTGTTACGGTTGGTCTGTCGACCTGATAGTCCCATGCAACGGTCCAGATGCTGAGCAACTCGCGTCACCACAAAGTATCTCGGACAGTTGGGGCATTTCACAGTGGGGTAAGACACCTTCTCCTGGGTCTTATTGAAGGAGCTGTCCGGAGTGGTTGGAGGACTGGAAGCGGGGGTGTTGGAAGCATTGGTCTGCTTTTTCTTCTTTGGGTTCAATTTGTCCGTTGCAAAGGGATTCCCATGCACGTCGTGCCCAGGTTTTGTGATCAGCGGCTGATTCTGACAGTATTCGCGATACGGATCTGGAGGTGGACGAGCGCCCACTCCGGTCACTGGATATAGCAGACGTGGCAAGCGACAATCAGGACAGACGATTTCCTTCGTTGTCTGAAGAGGATTGCCTTTGAGAAAGACCTTGCCATCCTCGAAAACCGCACCATCCGTTTCCACTCGGACGTCCTTGAGGTCTTCTGAATCCACGGATCCCGTAGCCTTGCTGCCTGCATCTTCCCGACGCCTGGCTGCTTCTTCTTCGGCTTTCTGCCTTGCAACTACCACTGCGGAGCGCATGCGAGCGACCTTTTCATCGCGATGAACTTGAGCGACGATATCATGGATGATGTTGTAGAATGTCTCATTGAGAATGTCGCAGGTCTGACTGGTCAGTAATGCGCTCCGAGGCACCATGCTCGGGAACAGCAGGTAGAGAGGAGCAGCTTACCAACTTCGCGATGGTTCCTGAAGGCGGGGAACTCCCCTGGGCTTCTGTTCCATTTGAATCACCCATTTTGGCGAGATCTTCTGTATCAGAGTTGTTAGAACCAACGACGAAATCCGCAATAGGTTCTGCAGCCGTGTTTGCCTAGAGATCAGGAGATGGTATACAGATAGTATCACAGCGATGATGGAGGACGAAAGCAGCACGGAAGTAAAGCTGGTCCAATATATAGGAAAACAGAAACAGGCAGAGGTTCGAACAGTCAACAAAACTAACCTCAGCTTATTGTTCGACACCTCTTCCCAGCAATGTGTTGTGACCGACACACACGTCGATGGAAGAATCCCTCTGAATAGACAGCAATTCCATGTATCGCCTATTGTGATCTCTGAGTCGTCAATGCGATCGAATAGGGCAATGCGCCGAATAGACGTGATTGTTGGAGCGGTACATACCCCGAGCGGATAAAGGCCGGGTTGAGTTGGACGATTGCGAGTGCACTCAAGAAAGAGCACAATAGAAGTAACCGCCAGTGTCCATTTGTATCATTGACCAGATGAGGACATTCGGAGGAGTATAGAAGAATGGCCAACTGAACAATACTAGTGCTGGAAGGCGGAACCAGGGAGACCGTCAGTTGACTGAACAAGTCGCGCCACACGACTCCGGACGGGAAATGACCACTTACCTCAGACTCGGGAGTCGAATGACTGCATTAATAGTGGATGAATCGACAAGGGAAACACTATAATAACTCAACCACCAGCGATAGCAACTCCTGCTGTAAACCTGGAGGCTGGCTCGTCTCTTTGGAGGACAAATCTCAGAGTCAGGTCTGGCAGTGTCAAGTCTCCGCCGACCGGCTAAAAGTCGATCTTATCTTATCGCATCTCCGCGCGGTTCCAGTGTTACCCTTACAACTTACAACAAGCACTGCTGTTTGCGTCCATCTTTTTGTCACTGTGCTTCCTGCTAACTGCTCTCCTAGATTCTGCTCCTCATGATTGTTTGTTCGACGTCAACTATTCCTTGACACTCAGCATGGCATATCAGTTTTTTGCAAAGGCGCATCAGTCCAACAAAGCGCCCACTTCTCCACCCCTCTCCCCTCCCCCGTCTTCCCCCTCCCCCAGGCACAGCAGACCTCCAATGCAGCCTCCCTCGCTAGTTCTTCCACAGTCGGCGAGCTCTTCGGCTACACCGAATATAGCGTCTTGCCTCAAACCACCAGCGGCGAGGGATTCCTCGTTCCAACCTCCCGCGTACCCTCATGCCGTCTCCCCAGGCTACCAGACTCCCCATCCCCACATTACCGTCGACCCAGTCAGCACCGCGCATATCCCTTCGTTGACTCGCATAACGGGTCTCCTCCTACCCATCCGCTATCCCAACTCATTCTACACGGCAACAATCACCGACCCAGTCATCGCGTCGGTTTCGCGCGTCGCGATCTACCACGATCATCCCGTAGCCGCGGCGCCGTCTACCACCCCGTCACCCACCGCACCGAGCTTAGGAGCAAGCACAGGAACAGACAAAGTTATTGGCGGCATCAGATGCCGACTTGAACGCCTGCCCTCCACGGCCCTAAGGGCCGGAGCGAAGCCGGAGCCGACGAATCTCTACATTCAGACTCTCCATCTGCTCTCCCCGTACCGCGGCTGCGGGGTTGCGACCTCCCTCCTCCATTCTATACTCTTTGCTTCTCCGCCTTCGGCTTCGCCTTCATCTTCCTCGTCCGTTGCTTCTTATACTGTATCAGAGCTGGTGAAACATTACAACATCCGAACCGTCACGGCTCATGTCCATGAAGCCAACGAGGAGGGTCTGAGATGGTACATTGCCCGGGGATTTCAGGTAGAAGAGGGCCTGGTGGAGAACTACTACCGACGACTGAAGCCTTCAGGAGCGAAGATCGTCAGACTGGATCTGCAATGGAGTGATGACGGTGACGCAGAGGGAATCCCACCCAGCGGCCCCGAGCAGACTCGGCCGGTCCAAAACGACGCCAAGGGCCAGGAAGAAGATGATGACTGGGAGAAAGTCGAGGCCGAGGATAGCGATGACCCGGATGCCCGTCCGGTTACGGAGTCCAGGATCCTGGAGGGGGATGATGGGCGCCCAAGGAAACGGAAGGCGGATGATGAAGCCCAGAGACATTGATCTGACGAGTTTCTTTCTCAACTCTTCCAGTGTTTTCATTGTGTTTTGGTTACATTGAGCATTTGTTTGCATTCCTTCTTGCCGTCCTGGATACCCGCCCCTACGAGACTGTTTTGACCGAGCATAGACGTTGGCACAGATGTTGGTTCCACGAGCTGTAGATTGATTGATCTTTGTGCTTGGAAGTGCATATTTTGCAACGAATTTACGCCCGAGCCGTTGTACAGAGCGTTATATTTGATGAAGTGCTGTATTTACAAATGAACGCAATTAGTTCAGAATGAATGTACAAACAAGACTCTGATGCATCGCAACATAAGACCAAAAACCGGATACAACTCGCCGCGTCCAGCGGGGTACTTCGCTAATTACAGTCATTAATGTATTGTCATCGTCATATATTATAGTTCTCGGCATGCAGGAAGATCTCATCTCTCCGAGAATCCATCATCACCTGCTGCTGGAGCCGCGCCACAGTTTTCGTGACCTCGATTCGCATGCTCGGAGGCCCACAGACAAAGACGCACGTCCGGCGGCCAAATGTCTGCGAGTATTCCGTGAGCATGCGCGGGATATCCGGTCGGACATGGTCAATTCGCCAGCCATCCCTCCTCTGCAAGGGAAGTGATGCAAATCGAGGCGTCGGTTTCTGCGGCGTAGAGGGGGCGTTCGAGAATCCAAAGTCGAAAGGAACATTGACAGGGACAGGGCCGGTTTGCAGGCCGGGCAAGGCCGTGAATTGCCGACTGCCGATGACGGGAGAGGTGTAGATTCGGGGCAAGGAAGTGATGGCGTCTTCGTTTTCGCGACGGAGCTCCTTCTCGCGCTCGAGATCGCCGGCCGCTTCTTCGCGGATGTATGCCGAGTTGCGCTTATCGATGCCAGAAAGCATGTTGTATATCTTCTCTTGGACGATGTCACGGCCAGCCTGCTGTCCGGAGTCGTCCTGCGTCGGTCCCGTCAGGAAGAAGTGGCAGTGCACCGTGTTCGGGGGCGCGTGTTCTCTGCAGATCCTCAATTCTTGGCGGAACCACTCGATGGCCTCGGGGCTTCTCAGGGCCCAGATTACACGGACACGCTTTGTGACGGCTTTCCCGTCACGGATCTTCTTGATCAAATCCAACAGTTGGCTCGCAACCGCCGTGATACCACTTCCGCCAGCGAAGAAGATCACGTCGTCGAAGGCGGCCATCTCTCGCCGCATTCCTCCGTAGGGCCCTTCCAGGAACGCGGTCCATGTTTTGTACGGCCCGTATTCAAAGGCCTTCATCAAGACTTTCCGTGTGAAGCCGCCAAAGGGACGGAAGACGAGGGCCAGGTCGCGATAGTCTTCCCCGTACTCCGACGGAAAATCATCGCTGCACAACGAGGCAATCGTAAAAGGATGTCGACCGAGAACAGAAATGCCGGGCATGCGAAGATACACGTATTGGCCTGGTTTCCATCGCATCCTGGTGGCAACGGTGACCTTGATGGCGTTATGAGGGAGGATGGTCACCGCTGACTCTTCTCCTATCATGAAAGACATGCGGAAAGGGTTCGTCCAATTGAGATAGGTGAGTCGCACGGCACACGACGTGACCCAGATGGCGATGGTGGCCCATAAATAGCTCCACGATGCCAAAAAGTTCTTACAATGCCAGAAAAGCATGGCAACAAAGACGACCGAGACGGGCATGTGGATGAATAGGAAGAGCTCGTACATCCGTCTTCGAAGCGCGGGAAGGGAATGGACGCAAAGAAATACCAGTGGCGCCAGCGCGGCCACGCCTGTCCCGTAGACCCAAACGTGGCGCGGAAGGTATTGTCGGTACCATATGAGAGCCCCATCCTCCCAGATTGGCGCGATGAAGAATGGAACTGTGTGCACCAAACTCAAGAACAGACACAGGTAGCCTGCCCAGCGATGGAGCACGTTAAGACGTTCATGACCGAAACCAGTAAGCATGCTGATGAAATTCGCCCTGGTACTGAGTGCGACAATCCACGGCACCATGGCTACGGCAATCATGCCGGCGCGAATGGCCAACGGCGGAGATCCGATGGTAATAGATGGGTAGTACAGCGGCTGCGGTAGGAAGCAATAGAGTGACACGAAGACCAACGCTGCGAGCACGACAGCAGAAGCTCCCAGCGACGGGAAAACTATGCGCAGCTTCCCAATCCGTAGCACCGGGAGAGGCCGGTAGAATATCCATCGCAAGAATGCGACTGTATTATTCAACGGGGCAATGGTTGAGATCGACGACTGCTGTTTCTTGGCCCCCGGTAGAGGGCCACGGGCTGGAAAGAATTGTGCAGTGGAGCTGTCGGTGGCGGCACTTGGAAGCTCATACTCGTCCTGGGGAGAATTGCTGTATGATGCGTCCGCCAGATCTTCCTTGTACAATGCGATTCTCATTTTATCGCTCCAAACATGGTAGAACCGAATGATCGTTGCAAGAGCGAGCAGGACAACGGCGAAGTAGACCCAACCCCGGCCATATTTGCCCGACTGAGACCATGGGTCTCGTTGACGCTCTGCGACCTCAGCTGGGGTGGTAGAGGCTGTCGTAGGGATAATGATACGCTTCACCAGTGAAGCCACTATATCCCACTTTACCGGCATGGTGCGTTTTTCGTGCACAACGGATGACTTGGACCTGCGCTCTCAGAGAAGAAATAATCTACTATAAGAATGACAGCTTCGCCAACTGCCTAGATATCTTCGTTCTCTGGCATGTGGTCCGGCGATTCGATGGAAGGGTCATCGATGAGCAATTAGGGCATTCCGAATATCTGATCGATCTGTGTAATTAGAGACAACTTCCCAGTTAGGATCTGCAAGTATAAATCGTACAAAGTGGAAACAAGAAGTCCAGCGACCAACTCGGGAAAATGAAGATGGGGATATGCATTGTATGAGAGGACTTTCACTGCAAGTGTGGAAGAGGGGAAAGATGAGAGCTTACCGCTGCACAGATCATGGCATGCTTGGCTCCATTTGTGGACCAACACGCTTTCCGATATTGGCGTGCACGATGTGATGAGAAAAGTACCTTATCATTATGGTTGGCTTGGTTTGTGATGAGGGGAAAGCAAGCTCTTCTGTCAGAATCAGTTAGCGAGGGGGAGCATGGGAGTACTCCGAATCAACAACCAAGTTAGAGCGCATCTGCACAGTGGCCATCGGGTGTGGCACAGAGTCCAGAACATGCATAGTCTGATTGTCCTATCATATTTCAAAGAAAGGATGCCTTGAGTCTTCCGCTGTTCTTCAAGCTAACCAGCGAGAAACAACAAGTGAGATTGTCGCATTTAGCGCCAGCCATTGAGACTTCCCCCAATCACACAGCCAAAAGGCTAAAAGAAGGTGACGACGCCCTCAAGGCCCGCATTAGTGGAGATTTATGCTGCACATGCATGATTCAGTCAATAAGCATATTCACTCATGAGGGGACTAAATTCAATATTGTCGGGCTTTGGATGATGAGTGAGACTTCTGAGATGAGGCTGATGATGTTCGTAGGCATAGATGCAGTGACACGAATATCGCATACTACTCTGTCCAGCAGTGATAATGAAGATATTCGAAGCCTTAGTATTTTATTCTATATTCTCCGGTAAAGACAGTCAATCTCGAGATGGCCCGGCTGCCACCGGCTCCCACAGTCCCAACACCAGTTCTGTCGACATAAGCAACCTGTCCAAGCGACAAATATTAGCAAACGAATGTAGCAAAAACGGGAAAGGCCTGTGCTCACATCTCATGAATTTGCATCCTCCAGCTCGCTCCGTCTGCGCCTGGCAGTTCGGGCACGGTTTGGGAAGCTCATGAATCGCTCGACCACTTGACAGCTCCTCATTCGTCGAATCTAGCCGACCATGTGGTCTTCCAGAACTGTATCCGAGCCTGGCATCGCTCTCAGCTTCTCTTCGGGGTGTCCTTAGCCTGTTTAATCCTGGAAATAAACGCCGACCTTCTCTGCGGGCGTTCATCCGTATCTCCAACGAGTCAGGTCTGGGATTGACTAGCCGATCATACTCCTCGCAGGTCAACCCTTCATGCCAAACTGTATCGCGATGGGTGAAGCAGGTTCGAGTGCCACAGGAACCGCAAACAACGATCGGGTCCTCGAGTCCACCAGCATGTAGCTGTCCGTATCCGCAATCTTTCCTGACACATGGGACGAATTCAGCATCTTCCTCCAGGATTTGCCAAGTTCGCTTGGCATCGTACGCCTGAAAGGTTCGTCTGCTGGACCACCGTTGTACTTCCTCGTCGGATAGCTGTTCAAGGCAAATTGGACATGACAGAAAAGTAGCGCCTGACGAAAGCTGTTTGTCGAGACTTCGACGAAGGCAAGTGAAGCATATATGCATCCCGGGCAGGAATCCATGATCGCAGCCAGCTGCAATGGGAGGCTGTGGGTAACGTCCATTTTCAAGGTCATCGAAGCAGACAACACATGTCAATCTTTGCTCATCTGAGGCATTCCTGCCAAATCGAGGCTGCGGGCAAGGTGGTGGACTGGGTGGCTCCTTGTGAAGCAGAGAAAGCACTGCGGCGGCTGTGGCCGCATCGCTCCAACAGTCGATTTCGTCATCAGCGTTCCATCTAGCGATAGATTGAAAAGAAGACGGGGTACCTCCACCGTTGAGAGAAAGGCGGTCGTCTTCTCTTCTTCGCGCCAGAAAGTGATCTCGAGCATGGTCGTTCGGTGACAAGGGCGATATGACCGGCGAACTATCACTGCTGGTGAGATCGGAGGCGTTCTCTTTGTATCTTGGCGAACAAGGGCTGACTAGGACATCTCTCGCGCGTCGTTCCTCAGGTGAACGGCGAGACGACTTTCCATGCTTTGGACTTGCAGTAAAGCCGAGTGCATCTCGAGTTCGCTGCATTTCCCGGCTATACCACAATCTCATTATTGATAGGATATACGGCAGTCATGCTTTGTCATACTCTTTATAACTACCCCAAAAGAGATCCTACTTGAATGTTAATAAGGCCGGCTTCAGCACATCCCAAACGAAGGTCAGTCAACCGTGCGCCAACACAGGCCATGCGATGGACCATGAAATTGGCTCCTCCTGAAGAATACGAGATTGCAATACATGGCCAGGGCGCCACATGGGCAAGAAGTGTTCCTGACCCTGAGATTTGAACCAGTTCATCATCCGCAGTTCGGGCGGAGAAATAAAAATGGAAACCATGACCAGATCTTCGCGGGATTTGGCCAAAGAGAAAAGGATTGAACACGACTCATATATCGATCAACACGAGACGGTCGAAGAAGCCATGAGCTCGCAACCTTAATCGTTGTGATCCACTCCAATCAACGACCCGCAAGTGTCGGGAAAAAAGGCTTCTTCCGCGATGACCAGGGATTCCACACTTTCCGAGATCATATCGACCATCTGCGGTGCCTCCTCTCTTCGTTATGGAAAGGAGCAAGCTCAACCGCACACATAGAGATGTGCAGTTGAATACTCATGTTCTCCTGGTCAACCGCACCGCAAACCGCACTGGAGGTCAATCTCCCAAGTCGTTCGGGAACCAATGGGATCGACGGCTTCTCGTATTTATTATTAGAAGATGGAGCGACGATCTTTCGACTTCACACTGACTGTCACTGAGAGACTGATATTGGCTGGACTAGTCTGTCACAGTGCGCTAGATCACCGGTATCGATTGCATCATGAACTCTGGCCCCTGAGCCAGGGTTCATTTGCGTGACTTCGCGTGTTTAATTTCCCGTTTCATCCCTTCGGCTTTTGACTTCGGATTTAACTTTGGCGTCTTGCTTGACGCATTGCCAATGCAAAGACCTACACTGAGCAACTTCTAGAAAATCATCATAATCCGGTCCTCATGCTTCGTCGTGCAAGCCAGATGTGCAGCGGAAGATTCGCCAGGGTGTTTCATCGTTCGAATAATCTCGAAGGGTTATGAATACCGGTTTCATCGGCCCTGGTAACTCTTAGATTTGAGCATCTGATGGGCAAATAGTCTGGATACGCTTCGTATTCAAACCATTAGAGTGTGAACCCGTAGCTTTCTTGAGACGTTGAATGTATTCGAACTCATGGTCCATACTCCAAACACGTCACGTGTCGTGGATAACAGATTCTCACCGCTTTCGGACTTGCAGACGATTCTGCCGCATAAAACTAGGCAATCCAATGCTGCATTATTTTCTTTCCGCGACCAGTCAAAAAGTCAATAGTCGACTGCTCGTTGATTTACTTGCAAATTCTATTGATCCTTACTAGAATGGCTCCAGCTGCAGCGTCGACAGCTGCACCGTCAGCCCCGCCATCCCTTTCACTGCCACCATCTCAGTTTGCCCGGCTCCAACCTCACGCCTACCTTCTTGCCCATCTATCACCCCCTCCATCAAGCAATCAGCCTTCTATTCGAGCCAATGGCCGTTCCACCTCACAGTTCCGCGTTACTTCCGCGAACACCGGCTCCTTGACGCATACGAACGGCAGTGCCGTGGTCAGAATCGGTGACACTGCGGCGGTCTGCGGCGTTCGCGCTGAGATTCTTCATACCGATGACATTGCCTCGTGGAGTGTATCGCGAGCATCTGCACCTACTCCTACGAACAAGCGGCGGAAATTAACCACTGCCACTGAGAAGCCGACTCAGGCTGCCAGCGATGACAACGATGACGAAGACGAAGACGAAGACGACGAATCACACATCCAAGACCTTAATCTGCTCGTGCCTAACCTTTCGCTCAGCACGGGCTGCGCACCAGGATTTATCCCTGGCGCTCCACCCTCGGCGCTGGCACAGTCGCTGTCACATCAGATCCTGTCACTCCTACACAGCACCCGCTTAGTGCGCGCAGATGATTTGCGAATCTGGTACCAGCCGCCGAACTTGGGAGCAGGGGAGTTGGAACGGCATAATGAGGACGAGCAGATGGATGTGGATTCTCAAGGCGGCGATGCGGACGTTGCCAACAGCAGAGAAATCAAGGCGTTCTGGGTACTTTACATCGATGTGATGATCATCTCGCTAGCCGGCAATCCTTTTGATGCTGCCTGGGCCGCTGTTTTGGCTGCACTTCGGGATACGAAGTTGCCCAAGGCATGGTGGGATGTCGATAATGAGATGGTGGTGTGCTCGGAGGCGGTTTCTGAGGCGCACAAACTGTCTCTGCGAGGTATGCCTATCGCCAGCTCGTTCTGTGTCTTCGAGGCAGATGCAGCTTCTGGGTGGAGAAAAGTCGTTATTCCCGATGCTGAAGAAGAGAGGAAGATTGAGGAAAGCAACAGGAAAGGCATCCTGCGAAGGTGGATCCTCGCTGATCCCGATGGATATGAGGAGAGTTTGAGCCTGGAGAGGATTTGCGTCGTGGTCGACAAAGAGAACGCAGGACAAGGCAAAACAGTAATTGTGAAGATGGAGAAGAACGGTGGATGGGCAGCGGACACTAGAGAGCTGAAGCAGCTGGTTGACATCTCCGCGCAACGATGGGATGATATGAAACGGATCCTTGACAGTTGCTGATCCTGGCGGGTTTACCTGAATCTTATCTTAAGGACTATGATGATACCACTTGAAATCCTTAAAAGGACTTTTTGAAATAGATCATTTCTACCTTCCCGTAGGATATGCATGCCGAGTTCGTCCGTCAACTCCATCTATCCGAAATAAATTGCAAAACGCAAACATCCCATGCAACCTGTTCGTAGCAACCATTCCAAAATAAAACTAAGAGGCACTGACACTGGCCTTTCTAGGACTTCTTCGCTGTCTCTTGGCCGGCGGCTCATCATCACGATCTGCTGCACTCGGGCCGGACCAGCTCTTCTCGCTCGTGGCTGACTCAACCCTGTTGATCTGGGCTTTGGCTGATTCGGTCTTGCCCTTCCTGGGCAGCGAGATGGATATTGAAACTAAATCCATGTCCTTCCCCTCGTCCGCGTCTTGTGATTTCTCGTCTGGTCCTCCCTCCGTTTTCTCCGCGCCCTTGGTCTCCTCACTCTCGGATTTCTTCTCCTCCTTTTTCTCCGGGGCATTATCAGGCGCGTCAGAGTATAATGCTTTAATATCGCCTGACAGGATTCGCAGAAAGAGACTCTTTGTGTTCTTAGCTGGAGCTTCATCTCCCTTCTTTTCCTCCTTCTCGTCTGTAACCTCCCCCTCTTCGCTTTCTTCGGCATCCGAGAACTCCCACATCTCGGGAAGTTCTCCTCTCAGGAACGCAGTTCCCCACAGGAAAGAAAGCACTCCAGGAACCAAATAAAGGAGAGCTGGTTGAGCATGGTTGGAGTATTGCATGGCCGCAAGGGTCGATATCATTCCGACAATGTACCCAATCAGGCTGGCCTTGAAATAAGGCTTCGGAAAGGACTTTGCGTCCTGATACGGGGGCTCTAGCTCATGTCCACGTGGCGCCGTGGACCAAGCCCAGAAACGTTCACCCCAGCCGCCAGTTGCAGACTGGTATTGGGGCTTGATGATCTCCTGCCCCTTGGGTTCGAGCCGCGCTTTTTGAATGCCTTTCTTCTTGTAGTAGAGAAACAGGTCAAATCGGAGTGCCAGTCCCACCATCATACCGGGAATGACAATGTCTCCCAGTCCCAGCATCGCCAAGGAAATAGTGTCCGGAGCTTCACCAGGAGCTGGCGGGCGCGGAAACAAGAGCTTGATTGGTACATCTAGCTTTGTAGCGACTGTAACCATCAATGGAGTGTAGAAAACGAAATAGATATCATAGAGGAACAACGAGCTCAGAATAAGGGACCCAGTTTTGAATGTTGACGGCGACATGAACTGCAGCGCACCGTAACAGAAGCTGAACCCCAGAAAGTTCGTCAGCCACCATGGCTTCATCACAAATGCGAAATACCCAACAGCAGACAGAGCCAGCACCACACTTATGACGTCCAGCAGGCCCACGAGACATTCGCCGTTGAAAAGGCCGCGCACGTGAGCCCGCAGCTTCACTCTCTGATACGCCACGTTGCGACAAGCCCAAAGGGCTGTCACCAAGGCAGTAGGTAATGGAATCGAGCCGAAAATTCCGGGAAGGGGAGTATGGCGGAATTGTACCGACTCCGTAGTTTCCTGCTGAGCGGCTATGAAAACTCGTTCTGACTGTTTCGCCTTCCAAATCTTGCCAGCGTAGCGGTATCGTCGCGGGAAGACAAATGATCGAAAGACCAAGAGACAGTCTTTCAGGAACGCAACTGCGAAAAATAGGCCCATCTGAGAGAAGTAAAAGCTAAGGACCTTGTTCAATATGGCCGGGTCATCCAACCATTTGATGATCAAATACAGACCACCGAGGGTGAGACCGGCAGTCAAAGGGAACATCAGCGCATCACTGGGCTCAAGGCCCTCCATCTTCTGGACGGGACCCAGTCCTTCCTCGTCTTCCTCATCATCTGTTTCATTATTCGTATCTTTCTTGAAAGGTTTGGCAGCGGACGAGGGTTTCGAAAGGGACGCATGAGCGCCAATGTAGATAGGAAAGAGAGCCGAAACGAGAAGATGTCCGTATGTCGGTAGGAAAGGTTTGATCTTCGTATACTGGTAGATGGCCTGCCCCAAGAGCTCCGCAAGTGGACTGACCTCGTCCATGGCAACTGCGAAACTTTGGGTCACAAGTATGAAAGTAGAGAAAGAGAAATAGCCTTCACTTCCACTTCACTTTCAGTTGAGAATACTCATCTGGTTGCGCTGTTGTTGGAAATCAGTCCATAGCTGCGGGAGGCTGTGTTTACCAAAGAGAGACAAGTGTCGAAGCTCTGTGTTTCCCGATGTTAGATGCCAAGACAAGCATCTCCATCCCCGCCGTCAAACAACCTTCCGCTGTGTTGGAAGCTCAAACTTGAGGATATTCGATTCTTTCTCTTTGACTACTTTCAGAAAATAATGGCGACTGACGTGGTATTTGACACGAGTATGGTAGGACTATCCTGAGGCACACAGCAATTGGCTGCTCTAACATACTCCAGGGCTCGTTCACGGTAGAGCTTTACAACGAGCATGCGCCAAAGGTAAGCAAGGACCTTATGCTTCGATCTGAGCACTATTCAAATGCTGATATATACTTGACTAGACTTGCAGGAATTTCGCGACTCTGGCGCAACGAGGTTATTACAACAACGTAATTTTCCACCGCATTATCCCCAACTTCATGGTACAAACCGGAGATCCTACTGGTACAGGCAGGGGAGGCAGTTCAATCTACGGCGAGAAGTTTGAGGATGAGATTCATCCGGGTCTCAAGCACACAGGGGCTGGCGTCTTGAGTATGGCGAACAGTGGGCCCAACACCAACGGCAGCCAGTTCTTCATCACCCTTGCGCCTACACCGTGGTTAGATGGAAAGCACACAATTTTCGGTCGAGTGAAAAGCGGAATGCGAGTAATACAGCGAATGGGGCTTGTCAAGACGAATGCCGAGGATAGACCGGTCGATGAGGTCAAGATTATTCGCGCCAGAGTCGTGGAAGAAGGCGAGGAGTGAGACGAGCTGCAATGCGGTCTATCGCAGACGTATTCCAGGATTCGAATATATGCACATGTCGTCGCTAGCTTCATCACACGCCTCTCTCGGACGGGGCTTGGAGAAGGGTACTCGAAGGATAACAGCCTAAACCTCCAGTATGCGGGCTTGATGTACCGCTTGACGTCGTGGGCGACAAGAACCGCAGCAGTCGAGATAATGCGCCATGTGCACCCAGGCATTACAGATTTGTACTAAGGTTGCTACATGTATATGCCATCTGTCTACCTTCCGACAGCAAAGAGAGCTACAATATGACGATATGTATCACTACAAAACGAACCGCTTCCATCAGACGTTTCCATCCGGAGCAGCAGATACAGAGTGATATAGTCCGATCTACCACCCCCTGTAAGGACAAGACCAGTGAAGGCTTGTCCGTATGAGACGAATCTGCTATGGTAGAGCGCAGAATGCCGTGCAAAGCACTGGGGAGTGGTGTGAGTCGGAAAAAAACGAAGATCCTCTGAGCGCAATCTTTTAAAGGTGCTGAGGTAGCGAAGCTAACTTGATTTGGAATAGTTGGGTTCTCGTAGCTCGGCTCAGTGCTCAAGAAGCCAACGTAGAATTAGCAGATCGTCTCGGATGAGAGGCACAACAGCCACAGAATGCTTGGCTGGAAAGTGATAGGTTCTATCCGTGAGAAAGCAACAAAACGGATATGAAAAAATGAACCTCCGAGCAGGATATATCTTGCTCCTTGAGTATCTTGAAGAAAATGGGCCGAGCTTCGTCACGTGCCGCACTATCAGTGCGGGTCAGGACGGAAGTATTTCTGCGTGTCTCCTTCGCTTTCTATTTTATTTCCTTCGAAGCTCTTCCTTTCAAGGACGGATGAAAACTTCCACAGCATTCATGGGCAGGAGATTCCTGCTTGCGAGGAAGTGCTCCATTGCCTGCCACCCAACGTGATGATAGTTGGGTTTGCTCATCATACAGCATCAGACTGAACCTTTTTTCCAGCTCTGTACGCCTTGCACCTAGGATGGAGTCTTTGGCAGAAACGCCATGGGATGTAACAATCTCTGGTACAGGGCTGGCCCAGTCGCTTCTAGCATTGTGAGTCGATTATCAGCATCTGCTTCACTCGTTCTGTTGCTGACCGTACCATTTTTAGGGCCCTCTCCCGGTCAGGCAAGAAGGTCCTTCACGTTGACCGTAACCCGTATTATGGAGGGTCTGAGGCAGCATTCAGCCTCCAGGAAGCCGAGGACTGGGTTTCTCGAGTGAATCAAGGTAATTTGCGGCATTTCTGCCCTTGGTATGTGCTAGCATTATTCGCTGACTGGTGTTGATAAGCTAGAACCCAAGTCTTTCCCCTTTGAAGACGCGTCCATCTTGAAGCCTCAGCAAACAGACGGGTGCAATGCTCAGCTAGCCTCGTCTCGAGCATACACACTCACTTTGTCACCACAACTGATTTATTGTCGATCTGCGTTGTTGCCCACGCTAGTGTCCTCGAAGGTCTACCGCCAGCTTGAATTTCAGGCCGTTGGAAGCTGGTGGATTTACAGACCTTCGAGCAACTTGACTTCTGAGAGCAGTAGCACGACTGTGAATGCATTCTCGGATTTGTACCGTGTGCCGAGTAGCCGCGAAGATGTTTTCGCCGATGACGTGATCAGCGTTAAATCAAAGCGAACGCTGATGAGATTTCTTCGGCACATCTCCAAGCCTCCACAGGATGACGAAAGCTCGTCGGAACAGGAGGATCTTATCGGTTCATTCCCGGACTATCTTACCTCCAATTTCCACGTCCCTGCCGAGCTTCACGATCCGCTTCTGTCGCTTTCGTTGGCACAGAGTCCTCCACCCCAGACGTCAGCCGAATATGCGGTTACGCGCATCAAGAGGCACTTGACCTCTATCGGTGTCTTCGGCCCGGGGTTTGGAAGCTTGGTGGCCAAATGGGGTGGAGGATCCGAGATCTCTCAAGTAGGCTGCCGAGCTCTCGCAGTCGGGGGCGGAGTGTACGTCTTGGATTCTGGGATCAAGTCGGTCAGAAACAACCCCATTGAGCCTGACGATGACGCCGGTCAAATAGAGGTTCGACTTGCCAATGATGAATCGATTAAGACTCGATTCCTGGTTGGTTCAAACTGGGATCTTCCTGCAAGTGTTCTGGACCCTGCTCGTTATGATAAGGTTTGCCGGTCAATCACAGTTGTCTCTTCTTCTCTGGAGAATCTCTTTCCGGTTACTGCAGAAGGTGGCCCGATTCCTGTGTGTGCAGTTGTGGTATTCCCAGGAGCTCTTTTAGGGCAAAAAGAGGACTCGCCGCCGGTATATATTCTTGTTCACTCCAGCGAGACTGGCGAGTGTCCAACCGGACAAAGTAAGTTGCAATTGCTCTTTCGTTCTTCTTGCAACACTTCTCGTACGCTCATATGATGACTCTTTTGAAAACTTATCTACATTGCCTGAATTGCATTGATGAGACCATAACCTCTGACAGCCTGATAATGAGCACTTTGTCATTATGCTTTATATTCACTCGTTCAGAATGAGTGACACGCTGCTGACGAATACCAGGTGTCTTGTACTCTAGTGTCTCCATATCCGGATCTGATGGTCAATCGCTTCTTGAAAGTGCTGTACACAAACTCCTTCAATCCAGCGCAGACCAGAACGCAAAGATCTTGTGGTCTTTGCGTTTTACACAGTTGGGGCGCCTTAGCCAGGACGTTCGTGCTACCCCTAGAATCCAAAAAAGCTCGCTGTCGGCGAATATACTCTCCTTCCTGCCTCCTAGCCTGGATCTTTCCTTTGACGATGCGCTCATTAACACGGTGAAGGACGCGTGGAAGATGATCATGGGGGATCAAGCTTCAGATAACTTCATGAGTTTCGAGGACCGAGAAGGTGCCTACGATGCTGATTGAGAAGCCTTGCCTCAGATATTATGATGATAGAATATTACATTAATCTTCTTGAGCATAAAAACAATACTTGAATGCATTTTACCCAAACCTTAATCAGCATCGCTTTTTGCACCTTTGATTTGCATGGATTCTAGTCCAAGGTCTCATCTCCTCGGGAGGGAGTTAATTGCCAGATGAAATGAATAATACTTCTTCTTGCGGTCCCAACCCTTCCGTTTAGTACCCATTCCTGGTTACACCTTCGCACTTATTCTTAGGTGGCTGAAGTTTTCCCTTCCACAACCAGCAGACAGGGAGCTACTGCTGCTATATATGGCAAACTGAAAAGCTCTGCTTCACCGGCCATGATCGGTACCACCAGAAGACAAGGTCGTGAGCTAAGGTGGAACAATGTCATTACCATGGAATGAAGATAGTCATTACCATGGAATGAAGATAGTCATTCCCCCTGGCGTACGCATGGGACCTGTCTTTCTGGTGCTGACACTGTAGTCTATTATGATGAGGATTACCTTAGATATATATACTAGTCTCCTACCAATGAGGTGGCGCGACTGAACAAATGTTGGTCTAAGTATCTCTACAACTGCTTTACATATGAAACGTAGAATTCACGTAGGCAGAATCAATGGGATCAATTCTCAGCATCATCTTCTAGTTAAACTAGTCTAGACAAGATTGACAGAGAGACAGCAGAGTAGCAGATACATTTGGATAGTGGTGATAGCGGAGTATACCTTATGCACCCACTGTGCAAGGTACAAGTACCTCCATAGTACTCCGTGGTTCTTTCCAGTGTGAGGTCTTCGTTAAGTGTGGGAAATTACTAATCAGGTCATTGACTTCCAGCGGAGTGAATCAGGATGTACCAATGGATACTGGTTGATGGATGTCTCAGGGTCTGGGTGCCATTGATGGCAAAAAAAGGAGGGCGAAAATAACCTACGGGTCTTAAGTCTCCGCTGTATGCAGGTCCTATCATTCTATAATCACAATAACAGAGCTCGAGTTTGGTATCTATCTAGATAACGGATGTCACCGAGGGAATTGGACAAGGTCTTGTGCTCGACTGACATCCAATTGATAAAAGGCAGATAAACCAAAAAAGGAGACAGCAAAATATGTATATGCGCCCGATCTGGGGTTCGACCAGAGCCTTCAGATAGCCTTTCTAGGCTCTATACCACTCAAGAGGTAGAGAATCCAGGAAGACTCCAGGTAAAAGTCTGACGCTCTAGCCAATTGAAACCGGGCTGATTGAATTGATGCCTTAACTGTAAGAAGAGAGGATGGATCTACAGAGTAAAGGGTAGATAAACCTGAAAAAGTGACCCAAAAAAAGATGTGCGCCCGATCCGGGGGTCGAACCCGGAGCCTTGAGATTACTTCGGATAAAAGTCTCACGCTCTAGCCAATTGAGCTAACCGGGCGATCGGATGAAAGCGCTGCCCTTTCTTATACTTACAAGGTAGCAAACTATCTGCTTCGCGCATGCAAATAATGCTACCTACCTACCTTACCTCTCGTATGATTTATCGCCTAAATAATTTGGATTGTTGATACGCACCTAGGTAGTGTGTAGGTACCTATAGTACACTTCACTTACCTAGGTCACCTGCTTATCTGCGCATCTATAATCGTCCCTAACTAAACTAGTGGAAAGGCTAATAAAAACCATTAACCAAGCAGCGAGAGACTATGAACAGTCTATAGAAATCAGTATGTTGGCTAAACTGGGCACGGGAGAGGTTTTGGGGAGGGGAGGGGGGAAGTAGCTCGCCCGATGCGAGGGTCGGATCGCGACTTTCAGATTAACTGGAAGGGCATTACAACGCATGAAGGAAGATATTATCAAGAGGGTGAACCGACAAGTCTGACTCTACCCAATATATTGACTTTCCGCTGCCCAGATAGCCCATATCCATCTGCCCTTCTGTATACCGCGTTAGCGCATAGGTGTCGCAGTAGAAATCTGGGTGTAGATTAAATACACTAAAGAAATAAAGAAACCTTCAGTCATCCTATATCTAATATTATTACTTGACATATTCATTCTTATTAGCTAGCCGGGTGGTCTTCAAATTTTTCTAATTGCAGCATAGTGCAGATGTAGAGTCTGCCTCTTCTGCACCACACAATACGTATATAGTAACTTAGAAGACAGCAGGACGCCCTTCTCACTCTTGATCATATATATATTCAAAAGCAATGCTTGGCATTTATTTTAATTGAATATTAACCAGGACCATCAATCATATTTCTCATAAGCACTGCCGGCTCTTCGCGTCAGCCTCCCACGATAAAATCTCCCGTTTGTACCTCTCGTAGTAGTGTAAGACCCAATCTCCGTCTCCACTGCCTCCGTACAAGCCATGCCATGATTCCCGTCGACCATCCCAAGAAAGTCGCTGCTACCTATTGAAAACTCGACTGGATTGCCAACGCAATGATCTATCTCAGTGATGTCGATCGACTAGTTAACAACTGCCGAATACAGTAGAATGATAGGCTCATAGCGGATTTTCTTGCCTTCGTAGCGTCTCAAATGCACATGGGTTGTATACGATGGCTGCGCACTATTTTGCGATGACCCCGAGGTGGCCAGCATTCAAATTAGGGTTACTCGAAAGGTCAGACTTCAGACCTGTGCTGCTTTGGCAGCTGGACCCTGAGGCTTGAGCAGATCTTGTCTATCCTGAAATGTACGAACCGCGAACCACGAGCGCCGAACCCTGAATGGAGCGCGCAAGATTGGTCGCCACAAGCACCCTTAAACTTGACCGGTTGCCTTGGCAAAAAGTAATCCAATGGAACATGGCTTGGATCGACGCAGACCTCGAATCATGAATAGGGGTTTGAGGTAATGTTTCCGTGGACGAGATGATCATCAGGGGCACGCAAAATTTGCGCTGACTGGGATCTGTCAGTAATCAGTATATCTAAGCGGTGATTCTTAAAAATCTTGATTAAACAGCCTTTTGTTTGACGTAACTGGCGTAATTTACATCGAACTTTTAGTTTTGTGGAACAACTTTGAAAATGTTTGTGTAGATTTCTACTCCATAGGATGATAGGATGCGAAAGGGGTGACAGCTTGCCAAGGCATACGTTCAAGCTTAAATGGCCGGTCGTATTGATGTCCACCTACGGAGTATTAGCGAGATTAGGACTGGAGATTATTGCCGATCGGACATCCTGTGAAGATTCTTCTTCGTATTCCTGACCCGACTCAAATTACGAACTGGGAGATATTGGCCAGGCGGTTACATGGCAGATGATACTCGCGTCTTGAGTCAATAAGCAGGCGTTGACCTCTCAAATCCTCGTTCTCGTACCCTTCCAGGGATTACATGTACCCCATATCCTGTACACGCGTCCCCCAGGTGTCTGGAGTGCGTATCGTTTGAAGTATATTATTGGACTGCAACGAACACTCTCATGGGGTCAAGAAAGCCGATCCCGATCCACTCTGCCAGGGCCCACAGATACCGCCAGAAGGATTCAAAAACATGTCCAGTCACAGGGCTCAGATTCGCCATTCCTCTTATGTTGCCACTGGGACAAGCGCATATTCTTCAGTACGAAGTATTCATCTTCGTCACTCCATACGATGTCTGCTGAGGATAATAACGTGCAGTTGGTCGGGTCATAAGGAGGGCTATGGAGCATGTCCGGGGACCCAGTCCGGCGGCAAATTCTAAAGCAACATCATCAGTTTGATGACGAGCCCATATCCCTGTAGCTTGGTTCTCAGCCAGATTACAATTTACAAGGTCCTTGATCTTGCTATGGGAGGAGAATGACATTGAGCACATCACTATTCTGACTATTCAAATCATTGACCATTACAGAGTACCTGTGACTATTGTCTGCCCATACCTATCTATCATTGTGCAACAGGGTCAGGGCTCCGGAGCATACTCCGTATTGACAGTTCCTAACGTCTATCTACTTCGTACTCTGTAGTGACAGCCTGAGGGAATAATAATAGGAGAAGTAACGTGTGAGTGGAAGAGGACACGCGGCCCGTGGGGCTACGGACCCAGCAGCCCTTCCAATGGGGGTCCCTGAGTGGCTGGAGACACGGGAATGGCGCAGATCGTTGGAGGGTCTTTCTCATTCAAGCTGATACACATTGATACAGGCAACGGACAGAGTCTCTACGTAGATAGTAGTAGTGTTTCATATGTATTGGCAATTGACATGGTCTGTATCAGAAGTTATCAGTAATGCAAATGCTGCAACTGATTCTCAAGTGCTTGTCAAGGGAGTAGGAAAAATGATAAATCAATAGTTATGACATCAGTCATGGGTTGCTGCAAACATCCACTGGAGCATTCCAATTTTAGGATATCTCTGTATGGTATCAAACCATTCCGGCGGGTTGACCACCAGTCCACCCACAGCAACGAGTATCAAAGTGAAAGAGACTGTAGACAGATAACAATGCGAGCATGATTGGTACTGATTAATAGTCTATCGACTTCCTTCAAGAACTTGGTCTCGTTGCACTGAGTCTGATCCTACTGAAGAGTAGCCACTGTACTGATATCCCACATTCCTGAAGCTTAGACAGTTGCATCGCTTGTCCTTCCTTCCACTTCTTTTCCGCATTGGGACAGTAGTCAACAAAAGGTTGATTCATTAGATGTTACCGCAGGATCAAGATCAAATCTAATCTTCCTTCCGCCATTTTTTGTGTCGCTTTCAGTAGAGCCAACTCCTGTAAAACTTGCTCAAAAAGCCGGGATTGTACAATGAACGGGTATCAATGACAGTGTGTCAAACAATCACTATCAACTGTCATCAAATCTGCTGCTTGCAAAGGGTCTTGATGGCTGGAAGTGAAAATTACCAACCACCCACTTGGCGGAGTTGGGAAGATAGTACGTATTCCATAGATAGGTCCATAGAATCTGAGCGACATTCTTCTTTTTCTGTCGGTGATCTGCAACCATAACTTGTTACTTGTTACTGCTGGATGGCGAAATCGGAAATTAGTAAGAAGAAGTTGCGGGAGGCGTCAACAGAGTCAAAACGCAACAGCCATAAATATGATTTCCTGTCGATGAAAACCACGCCTTCGTAAGGAAACTCTTGGGTACCTTATTTTTCCTCCTCCGGGATCCTGGCGGGATTCTGAATCTAACCTGCAATCTCTCAATTCCTGCTGCTGCTCACTGTCATATCCCAGTACAAAATCTTCAAGCGACCACTATCGTCTCTGGCTCTTCGACAACCCCGTTTGATCCACTCAAAAAAGTGCAAAATACGACGGGTGAGCTTAATTTGATTTAACAGATTTAATTTACCAAGTGGGAGCTTTGGCCCGAACGCAACCCGTGGACCAGAATTCGGGATTCCCACTTGGATGATTGGATCGGTTCCTGTGCCTGTCTCCTGTCTTCATCCTTCTCTCATACATTTTTCCCTTTTCCCCCTCCTCTTCCCCTATTCTCTTCTTCTTTCGTCCTCCTCAGGCCTCGACAACAACCATATCCTCGACCTTCCATTCCGTCCGCCTGATTCTCTTTTCTAGCCCTGGACACATAGTCCAGTTGTGCTCTCTTTCTTCGTCTCCTTGTTGGACATCTTACGATTTTCTCAAACCCCCCATTCCTGAGGTGTCCCAAACGAACAATCTCCCCGTACCGTCTTTCAACCCGGCTATCGCTTTTTATTATTTTTTTGTGACCGTGTCGCAGGTCTCGACGCTGCCAGACTCTCGTTGTCAGTCTCTGAGCATATCGGAGGAAATTTCTCCTGATTTGCCAATTCCACTCATTTACCGAAGAACGACCACTTAATCATCTCCAGCCTGTTAGGTTCTGGACAGCTGTGCGAATACGCATCCGTTTTACGACTCTTCGCTCTCCGTTTGATGTGCTCTTAATACGGATAGACGCACGCTACTAATATTTCACTTCGCCGAATCTGCAGCATCGCGATTACCTTAATGTGGAAAAAGTCGCTTGACCTTCATAACTCCACCAAGATGCCTGTCTTTCGACTCAAAACCGTTTTCCCTCTCGTCGCGCTCTTCTCCATAATTGGGTTCTTCTGGGGTATGCAACGCTATGATCGTGCCGCTCTTCGGTTTAAACACCCGGTCGACCGTGTAGCGCCGACAACTCAAACCCCTCAGATCCAGCTTCAGCCATCGTCGCCTCAATCTACGAAGACGTGCGAGGCGGATCCTAATATCATGCCTCCCTTGCCATTCACCGAATGGCTTCCTCGCAAGAATTACACTCGTGCCTACTTCCGTCCTCGTTTCGTGAGCCCCAGAGCGGAATTCAGTTCTCTTGAAGACATCAATGTGCCTGTCCTTCAACCTATGACTGTTATGGAACGCGGTATGGTTGTTTCGCCAGAAAACAAGGATCCTTCATTGCCGTGCCCCCCAATCATCGATGTCGATGTGGCTGCGGACGATGCGGTTGATGAAACCGACAAGCTCCTGTTCGGTCTGGCTACGACGGCTGACCGTCTGGATCGCCTTCTTCCTTCGCTTCTCTACTCTTATGGTAACACCAAGGCTGGTATCATCGTTCTTGTTCCAGAGTCTGACGACGATTTGGACAAGCAAATGACTTACTTCCGTAACCGTGGCTTGGACCTCACTTTGATCAAGTCTCCGCTTGACTTCACCGCTCGTTATTTCGGCCTGGTCCAGGCATTTGCAGAACACATCCGAACCAAGCGCCCTCAAACCACATGGGTCAGTTTTATCGATGATGACACCTTCTGGTTATCCCTTCCCACTGTCGCCGAGGAACTGAAGCTATTCGACGTGAACAAAAAGCATTATATTGGTGCTTTGTCTGAAGCCAGCTGGCAAGTTGACACCTTCGGACACATTGCCTTTGGAGGTGCTGGTGTATTTGTTTCCAAACCGCTGCTCGATGTTCTCGAGCAATACTATGATGAGTGCCAGTCATGGGGCGAGCAGCCTGGTGATCAGAAACTTGGCCAGTGCATTCAGAAATACGGCGAAACCCCTCTTACTCTTTGGCCCTCGCTCTACCAGATGGACATGAAGGGTGAAGTGGACGGTGTTTACGAGTCTGGGCGGAAGATTGAGTCCCTGCACCACTGGAACAGTTGGTACACCAAGGATGTGGTGAAGATGACCACCGTGGCCGCCGCTGCAGGCCGTAAATCAGTCCTTCGTCGCTGGGTTTTCGACCAGGAGGAATATGTCAACAACTCTACTGGCAAGTCCGTTCGCACGTTCTGGGTTTTCACCAACGGCTATTCTCTTGTCAAGTACACTTACGACGAAAACACCCCTGACGATGCGATCAACTTCGATCACACTGAGAAGACTTGGGAGGAAGACCCCCGTGGTTATGAGGGTCGCTTGGGCCCTCTCCGTCTCAAGGATCAAGCAGGTGTCACGAAAGATCGCTGGTTGTTGAGGGAAGCTTATGTCGTCGGTGACAACGTGCACCAGTGGTACGTGCGTGAAGAGGATGAGGGCCACAGTGTCATTGAGATTGTTTGGCTTGGACCTAAGGGAGGCGGTGGTGCTGGTATACATGATTACGCTGTCAGAAGACAGCAGTAAAACATCCACGCTGATCGAACGAACCTCCTACCAATACCGAGGCCGGTCCTCGGGCATTCTGAAGATCTTCATTTCCATTCTTGCACATGACTTTTTCCCACTCTGCCTTGTTTCTTTCTTTCCTTTGCTTATATCACCTCCTTTGGAACCATGTTAGGCCACAGGACGGAAAACACACAACAGAAACAGGAAAGAAACCTGAAATGATGGTACCAGGAAGGGTTCTTGCCCGAAAGCCGTCTTTCCGCGTCCTATTCTTCCATTGTTGATTTGTCCGGCGTTGTCTTATTGACGGAGTAAGAATGGCGCAGTCAAGATCGGAATCAAGTGGTTTTTCAGCGAAGAGCATTTTTCGTTTGAGGTCCTTGACTGGTCCTGGCCTTTTCATCTGCCTGTGCTGGGGCCTTTCAGCCTTGATCTGACATTGCATCCCTGTCGAGTCTTTTTCACCCACTCCTACGAGAGACCTTTTCTTTATATGTGTCTTGTAAAAATAGAATTTCAGGCTGAGCTGGTGTCGCTGCTTCTGGAGATTAGCGTTGAACATTTGTCATTATGCCAGAATATCATGACTCGAGTGTTAGATTAGGTTGGGCTACTACCACTGTGTTTGTCCATAGGAACATGAATCTATCTTCATTGCATTACCTCTGAATTCTGAATCTATTTCCTCATAGAGATGTATTTTGACCCGTGTAATGCCGTAACAATCACTGAACTTGCGAAGGGCTGTACCAGGACAACTCGCAGTACTTTGTACGTGGTCAGTGAGGTATCTGGCGCCAGAGGAAGCCACCGCTATCTGATACATCACTCTACTAGCAAGGTATCCTTTTAAGTATCAAGAGCCTAAAGCACGACGCACGAGGAGCTGACTGGAGGATTGAGTTCACAACAGCCAATCCTCGTGGTATCTGAGAGCTTAATCGAAACTACAAGGTACCTACTGGAGTGACTGTACAGAGGTACAGGGTACACTATTGGATTTGGCGTAAGGTGATCGCTATGGTTGGATTCTTACATGGACTATTGCTAATAGTGAGACGACCTTTGCGGATTGTGGTGCGTTGATCGTCGAATAGACTCGACTACTGAAGTTTCATCTTTACGGAGAAGACAGCTGATGCGTATGAGAAAGGGCGGATTGGGGGCCAAGTTCGGCTGACTCGAGGGATGGAATGCAGCCGACTTGATGGTGCTCATTAGCTCTTGTGCTTATGGTCCTGGCGATGAAACATCATGAAAGAAACTTTGGTCAGACACTACCCCCACTGGTTTGTAGACTCTCAGTAGTACTGTAGCCTCCGCAATGATGAAGATTAAGAGAATATAGCCGAGCGGAGGAGTTGGAGAAGTAGACTAGATATCTACCGAGTGGTTGAATCCGCATTCTGCAGCGATAAGACTAAGTGAAGAAGACCTGGCTGTCACAAGAGGTAATATTACCGTACAGAGAAATGTGAGCTGGCCTCCATATTGAACCTTCGAAGGGATTATCCAATAATCAGCACTTCCCAGTCCATTTTCCCCCACAGCTAGGTCTGGACACAGTCTAATCGACTAGTGGCTATGTTTGTACCGAGTATTGTAAGGTTGAGGGTTCAATAAGAGATCCAAGCTGATCTCTGCTCTCAGCCGTAAATCTAGTGGAGTTATTCTTCTTACTGAGACTCAAATCCCGCGGCACAAGCACATAGATGTGTTATGTACAGACTATCTCTCGCTGGAAGCTGTGATTGACTAGGTACTCAGTAGGTTCTAGCCAGGCATGTCGCTGATACAGCCGGCCGAGGGTAAGATACCGTCGTAACGGTACTGTATTCACCTGCGGATACTGCCAGACCCACCCGTTCACGTGACTGACCGCCTGCCTGTCCCAACCGGCACTTTGCCTTCTTCGACTCCTCCTCCCGATTTTCTTTCCTTCTCGTCCTGAACCCAAACCCTGCGAAGCAAACGCGTTACTCGATTTGGTCATCCTTTCCCCCCTCAAAAGCATCATTCCTCTTTGGGCATTCGTGTTCACAACCCCCAGGATTCTACCATTACTCGCTTCTCAACTTGATTAATCCTTTTTCGTACCTTTCTATCGCCTACTTTTGATCCATCATGGCCGACATCACCGCCGTCGGTGAGGAGAACCCTTCTCCTACCCAGGACGACCTGCAGCAGGCCGGCAATGGCGCCGTTGACAACCGCGGTCCCAAGCGCTCGAGAATGAGCGCAGAAGACGACGACGATGACGATGACAAGCCCGGTCGCGAGCGCAGAAAGATTGAGATCAAGTTCATTCAAGATAAATCGCGTCGCCACATCACCTTCTCCAAGCGGAAGGCGGGTATCATGAAGAAGGTGCGTACTTGCGCGTCTCCCTGCCTGCGCTCATCACCTATCTCACCACCCTGTTGCACTTTATATATGCTTGGTTTTGTTTAAACTTGATTGTTTTTCGGTTTGAGTCTCTTTTACAAGACAATGATTTCACGGAACCTGCGACATTGGATAATTGCTGACGGTTCAACGCGGTCGCGAACCAGGCGTATGAGCTCTCCGTCCTCACAGGTACTCAAGTATTGTTGCTTGTCGTGTCCGAGACCGGTCTCGTCTACACTTTCACCACTCCCAAGCTTCAACCACTGGTGACGAAGGCTGAGGGCAAGAATCTCATCCAGGTTAGTTATCAGAGCACGTTCGATCTGAGACCAGCATAATTGACCTATTTCATTCCAGGCCTGCCTCAATGCTCCCGATCCCGCCACCAACGAAAATGGCGTTGAAGCTCCCGAGGTGCCAGCAGAGACACCCGAGGATGTTAACCACGCCAACGTCAACCCTCAACAGACGAATATTCCCCGTCCTGCGGGCATGCACCCAGGTTACATGACGAACGAGCAGCAGCAGCAGATGGCCTATTATCAGGGCTTGCAGCAGCAACAACAGGCTGGTGGGCAGTACCCCGGCATGCCTGTGGGCAATCGAATGCCCCCTCAGCATCAACCCACTGCGTAGATGGGGTTCTTTTTGCATACTAGCATGATCTGAGGGCGCTTCGATGGTCCGTCTTTTGCCTTCATTGTTGCCTGCAACGTCTGTAACCCAGCTTCGCCCTGCCCTATTTGATACCCATCGATTCTTGAATGTTCAAGAGTTGATTCTCGAAGTTCGGTCTTTGTCGTCTCCCCCGTCACGGCGAGTAACAAAACCACTATATCAACAACCAACCTGAGAGAATTGAAAAAGAAAAGAAAAAAAAAGTTATCTCGCACTATAATGGATACGAGTACATCACTCTCGCTCCAGCACAATGCTCTCTTTTCCCGTTCATCATCTCCTAATCATCTCCTAGACGACGGTGGAGGTGGCGGTGTTCCTGGTGCTCTTTCCCATTCTTTATCTTTTGATCGTCGTTGGCGAAAGGGTCTCATCTATTCATTATGCTTTCATCTGCTATAATCTGTCTGGTGTGCGTTGGTCGATTCTCAATTGTGTTTCGTTTGATTTCCCCTCTGCGTCGTGCGCTTCCCATTCCCATTCCCGTGCCAATGTCACTGGGCTGCTCGCTTCGGGTCATGATCAGGTTTGACCCAAAAAGTAGAGCCAGGGTTTTGGAGAAAGGCGCGGAACTGACTTTATCTGATTGAGTAAATGATATGATATGGATGGATTGTTTTCATCGGGTAGGAAGTACGACATGTATGGTACGGAGCAAATGGACCTATGCCTTTCTCTTTGTCTATCGTGATGTCCATTAATGTGCTCCAATTTCAATTAAGTTACTCAAAGTATAATTACTACTTTTCTTGTCATCCCAGTGCATTAGATAGGTGTGAGAGGCTTGCTTTCATCATTAGCACCTATCCTGTGACCACAGGTCGTCATAGATCCTGTAGATCCTCACACAGCTATCACTGTGGGTACTATACTATACCCACATGGACACAAGAAGCCAAGCTACAAGAGCGACAGCTTTAATTGCCAAGTAGAGCAAATATCACATGATGCCAATGCAGCCTAATTCGACTTTATATCACCTATGAATCAGAATCAAGCTAAACAAGTAAGAGCAAAAGCACTACTGAGTATATATTGGGGTATTGTACAAAAGGAAAGCAGTAATCGTCATCGCCAAAAAATCGCCAAAATGAGATCAAATGGTCGGAGTCTCTAGGAAATATACGAGCAATATTAGCATAGGCTGCAGCTAGCTGCTCAGCCGTCAGATGCAGGGGGATGGGAAGAGTCAAGTAGAGGATCGTGGGATTCAGATCCAGTCTGTGGTCGGTGTCCTGTCCACCGCGAGAGATATCGTAGGCCGCTTCTCCAGGCTTGGGATAGGGCGTTTCGCGAGCCTGCAAGGGGGCCGTTGCTGGATGGCGTGGCTGAGAATTGGAGCGGTTCGCGACCGCTGCTCGATGAGAGTTGGTGATTGGATTCGCGCTCGCCCTCACCCGATGTGCCGTAGCCGATTGAGCGACTCGAGTGGCTGCCTGCGAAAGGGCCGAAGTAGGTGCTTCGTTTCAGGAGGGATCGTCGATTGTCCGGCCCCGAGCCTGAAGTTCTTCGCTGGTGGTGTCCTTCGTAGACTGAACGGGCGTTTCTACGGTTCGTCCAGGTGTGTTGACCGACAGCGCCAATTGTTGAGTGCCGAGGGCCCCGGTGAACACTTTCCCTCAGGGTTCTGCTTCCAGGCTTGGGTTGCCAGAGGGGACCAGTACCGGTGTATTCGTAGTCTGAGTCATCCAGCTCAGCCCAGATGGAGGCTGGGTCCATGTCGGCAGTGGGTGTTTGTTGAGGAATCGATGAAAGCAAAGGTAAACTGGGTGTCCGTCGATGAGGAGACCCCTGCGGTGGGTGGGATGTCTGCAAGAGAGGCTGCCGCTCTCCGATAGAGAATTCTTCGTCCTCTCCGCCAACTTCACGAGGAGAACGCTGGTTCTCCTCTACAACAGCCATACCGGGACCCAATCCGGTTTGAGAAGGGCCAACGACGGTCACAGACGCATGGCTGTCGATAATCTCCAATCGCCACGAGAGACAAAGCACTCCACTTAGCAGAACGACTGTTCCGACAGCAATCAGGCCAGCGCTCAAACCTGCCAGCTGTCCCAGCTGGCGAAAATAGATCAAACCATCAAGAATAGCGATGATGTTGTAGATGCAGAAAACGAAAGGGTAGAGAATGCTCGTGCTGCACAACTTCAACCCACGGTGTAAAAAGTATAACTGCGTCAGCGCAAGGAAGATCATTGCGAGCAGAATCATCCATGACTGCCATCGATTGAACTGATTCACGCGATCCACAATCGTTCGGACAAGAAGCTCGACAGCTGACTTCGCTAAAAGTAACGAGTGAGCCGACAAAATACCACTGACCAGACCATAGCATAGACCGCGGATCAGCCTTACACGGCTCGGGACCATTTGTATATGCGGAGCACAGGCATGTCGAATACTTGTATGCCTTGCGCGGTGCGGAGAGGTGAGAAGCTTGAGCGATTTCGAGCCGAGCAGAATGACCAGCACAATGACGGCTGTCCCCACCATCCAGAGTACGAAATTGCGTCGCTGAAGAAGCTCCAGCAATTGATCCAGACTATGCGCCGGCTCCCCTATAGCGCCAAATATAGCTATCAAGACTGCACCAATGCAGACCAGGATCGTACCGATCAAGGAATACCTCGTAAACGCCTCGCCGAGGACTAAAGTGGCGAAGATGGTGTTGAAAACCAGCCCCGACTATCGCTTGGCTTAGCAAGTCTCTACCGTCTGCTGCAGAAGGAAAGAGGACTAACCGCTTGAAGAGTTGAGAGCACAGGCAGCGGAAGCGTAGTGATTTGGATGGTACTGCCCACAATGTTCGAAACAACGAACATTAGCATTCCTAGCTAAAAGGGGATCAGATCTTCCGTCATTCGATTGTTCAGGGGAAGGTCCATATGCGCACCTGCCATCTTCGACGCTTATATGGCGGTCTTCGTAGGTCGTAGGGATGTTTCTCGTCTTCGAGTATATGCGATTTGCGCTGTAGTGTCAACCCGATGGCTTGCAGACTGGTCGAAATCAAGCCGACTATTACCCCGACCTACTCGCATCTCGGTGTCAGTAGAAGAGTTTGACGGACATTTCAATGAAAAATAGCTGTTTGAATCATACCGCGACACTACCCTGGGGTGACAGGTCACCAAGATTTCCCATTGTCGGGTATCCTGATGCATTGGTCGCCAAGCGGGGGATGAAGGAGAGCGACAGGGTATGAGAGCGGCTTCCAGCGGTTATCCAAATACAGGCGCCATGATAGTTAAATAAATATCCAATTCTGAGCGGACGCAGGAACCGAGACGAGTACTCCGTAGTGGAGATGGAGATCAAGCTTAAAGAAATATTGAACCAACACTGGGTCTGAGACGGGTTACTGACCTCATGCGGCGTGGGCGGGAAGACGAAGAGTGACCCGATCGTCACCAGATCCGCTTCGTGCCAGTGCCCACACCACTCACCGTCCACCTGCTGCAGTAGTATCAATATCGTCACATCTCCCCTTCTCGACGTTTCGTAACATTCCCGAAAGGTAAGCATGATCTCCCGTCCAGTCTGATCCCAATCTGTAAGCAGCTTGTTCGTTGTGGGACCTTATCAACAGCAGGGCTGACCTTAGCTTCTTGGTCGCCCATCCAGCAAGCACTTCGCATCAAAGCTCAACTCCCCACGATCTGACAATCCGACGCTTCAACCTCCATTGTTCTCAATACCAGAACCTTGATACAAAGCTTTCAAAATGTCGCAAGGTCATGCTCTCTCCGATGATCAGGTATGCTATGCCACCGATCATGGCTGCACGTTCACCGAGCTCATCCAGTCTACGAACAGGTTGCGGGCGAGCTCCGCAAGATGACGGCCTTCATCCGGCAAGAAGCGCTGGAGAAGGCCCGTGAAATCCAACTCAAGGCCGATGAAGAATTCGCAATCGAAAAGTCCAAGCTTGTCCGCCAGGAGACCGCCGCCATCGACTCGCTCTACGAGAAGAAGTTCAAGCAGGCTGCCATGTCCCAACAGATCACCCGTTCCACTCTCGCCAACCGTACCCGTCTCCGTGTCCTTTCCGCTCGCCAGGAGCTGCTCAATGACCTGTTCCAGCAAGCCCGCGAGAAGATCTCTGAGGTTGCGTCTAAGGATGCCAACAAATACCAGAATGTGCTCAAGGGGCTGATTCTCGAGGGCCTGTACGCTTTGAATGAGGACAAGGTATCCATTCGGGCGAGGAATAAGGATTTTGGCGCGGTAAAGAAGGCAATTGAGGAGGCGCTCAAGGAGTTCAAGGACAAGGTTGGCCATGAAGCGACGGCGGAGTTGGACGAGGCCGAGCCATTGCCAGAAGGATCGTACGTTCTATCGCCTTCTCTTCTAGTGATTATCTATCATTCTAACCTGTGGTTTTTAGTGCTGGCGGTGTATTCATTGTCGGTGGTCAGGGCAAGATTGAGATCAACAACACCTTCGAGGAGCGCCTGCGTTTGCTTGAGATTGACGCTCTGCCTGCCGTCAGAGAGACATTATTTGGAAAGAACGAAAACCGGAAGTTCTATGATTAAGAAGGGCGGGGTTCTCTTGCTTACAAGCTGCACTGTTGTCCTTTTATTCCACGCTGTTTCTGTCCGTATGACCCGTGGCCCATCTTTCGTCTTTTTCTTGAACTTGTTATTCGGAATCAGCATAGCTTTGTACACAATCTCTTTCTTCTATTTCCCTGATTTTATCCCGGCAGGGATGAGCGATGATATATACTGCTCTTTATACAATAGATACAAGTGCAATGGCAAAACCAGGCTGCATAAAGATCATCACGTCATTATTCTAGAATCTCGAGAGCCTTATTCTTCCCCACAGCTCAGTAGGGAGACCGGGTGCAATTTGCACAGGAGAGGCACTCTACTTTCCATCGGCCTTTATTCTGCCAGTTGTCTCCCCTTATCGGCAGCTTGTTGCAACGGTCTGAAGTGCCATCAGCATGGTTTTGTGTGATCTCGGAAAATGCCTTTTTCGAGCCCAGGAAGGCTTGCGATGAGCTCATCATGAGTGAGGACAATAATGGAGGGAGACCGTTGGTTGGCTTGAGTCTGAATTGAGGTATTGGTGGTCTCGAAAAAAGATGAAAGATCACGCAGGATTTTCATGGCTTCGAATAGGCATTTGGGTATCTTTCTTGTCTTCCTCGCTCTTTGATTTTAACCATTTCGGCATATCAATCTTGGCGACTCCAGCTTCAGGCCCGAAATCGCCTAGCAATAATTTCTTCGGAGGCGGTTTCGACCTCACAGAATAGAGAAGGCGGTAGTGCAAGGTTTCAAGGGACTCCTTTGCCAAGGTTCGCTTGAGATGAGACGCTCCTGAGTCTTGAATCGACACAAAGATCTTCTTGACCCGATCAGCAAGTCTATCAACATCGACATTAAACTCTCTCTCGGCCTGTCTCGTTGGAAATGGCAGAGCAGACCATCCCGAGTCAATGGCAATGTTGAGGAGTGCTGTCACTGCACTGAGTTCTCCGTAGTCATACTCAGGATTGCCTTTTCCTTTATATAGCTTAATGTTAAATCGTTGATTCTTCAAAAGGTTGATTATCATGTTCAGATCGCTCATTACGTCAGGGGTCTCTGTCAGTTGAGCTGGGTCGCTCGTTAAGAAGGCCAGTGCCAGACGGCACCTCAACGCTGCGATTCGACTTGAGGTAGGTAAAACATGTTTCAGAAGGCGACTCTGAAATACGGAATCTTTGAAGGTGTTATAGGCAGATGTGCAGACACGATGCAACTTGAAAATCCAGTCAGTGGGTGCTGTTACGCCGCAACGCGCCATGGATCTCACCGAGCTATCAGCCGTGTCATCGGGGATGCTCTCCATAACTGCCGTAATAGTCTTCTCCAAGTCTGAGCAAACGGTAGCGTTGCTGGTTAGGGAAATGTCGAGCGCGAGACGAAAGAGAATATTCAATAGATGTTCCCTGGTATCGTCGGCAAATCTATTGCAAGTGTAAGCACGACCGTTGAGCAAGGTAAAATCAAACATACAGTTCTGCGGCACCGCGAAGTAATTCCAAGACAGACAGCAAGCACGCCTGGTGCTGAGGTGTTTCTCGTGAATAACTGTCTGCGACTTATTAGACTTTAAGCAATAGGGAGGTATTCGCCGAAAATCTCACTCTGAGGTGCTGGTTCTGGGATAACGGGTTCAGAAATATCCAACGCTTTGGAGCTGGCGCCCAACCGCCGAAAGAGCATATTAATATCGTCCGGTCGAAGCAGAGATTTTATGCGTTCAGCAGTCGCATGCTAACAAGGTCATCCAGTAAGTCACACATGATCGACAAAAATGAATTGATGGCTCTACCAACCTTTAAAAGCCTGCAATACGCATGTCTCAGGCTCTCCCGAGGCTCGCAAGGCACTTGAACATAGTGAGCAATACGGCCGAATCCACCAGAAATAGATACTGACCCGAATGAAAGACCCAAGAAATCAGCTCAACGGGGAGATATGATCTGGATAGAGCGAATTCAAGAGCGCCAGAGTGAAAGGCTCGCTCTCTAGATTCCGGTTCTATGTTCTAGTTAGAACCACTAGGAACTGAGTCAGAACCCAGAATGAATTACACACCTCGCAGTACCGCCAGATATGTCCCCGGTGCTATGGATTCTCGTGGAAATTCCAGGGCAGGCAGAGGTTTCGCCTCGTAGTTGAAGAATGACCAGAATTTCTCTATTTCCAGCGCCTCTGTTCTTCTGACTGCATCGAGTAGACGCTGTAATCCTAGCTCGTCGTCCTTATCACCAAGTGCTGATGTCAACATTCCTTCATTCAACTGCCTACTAGGAGGAGTGTCGGGTTTTGAAGAACTCTCATCCTCGCGCACGGCTTTCAATCTTGCAATGGTTGCCTCCGTTTCGTTATCATCAACTGCTTGGGTCACAAGATCATCGAGTGAAAACTTGTATTGCGAAACTGAGACTTTCGAGGAGTTATTCAAAGACTTCCTCGTATCTTTGACCCTTCGCGAACGCAATTCCATCCCTGAGTCGCCAGTATTGTCCTCGGCTTCTGTCGTTTCGCTTGCGGCCGTTGGTTTGGGTTTCAAGAACCTTAACAGAGGATCTTCTAGTTCCTCAAAAGAAGCCACCGAGTCTGTATCCTCTCCATCAGAGCTAATGACAAATTCCTTCCCGTTCTTGACGATCCGTTGAGATGAATTGAAACTTAGTCCTGAGGATGGCTCGCCGACGATCGTCCCGTTACCGCTTTGGAAACTCTGCTCAGGTGCCGGCTTTGGAGAGGTGTCCTGAACCGATGATAGTAAAGTGTCTTTCAACTGCGAGGCCGGTCCATCTGGGGGTTGTGGAGAGTCACTGTTTGCTAGGAACGACGAGGAGGGCTCGGTGAGGGGTGAAGACTGTGGTGCCGTAGTAAGAGCTTCGCCTGAGTTGCTATCGGAGTGAATGTCTTGCTTTGTCAGCGAAAAGGCTGGCCGCTTGAAGAAATCTGTGATACTGCGGTTTTGGGACATGTTTCATCCACAAACTTCTCTATATTGACATCACCTCGCCGGCGTGTATGGGCAATTGAACATGTCCGGCTTATCTGCTCCGCATTGACGCCCGACACGTATTGAGCGCGTACTGCCCTTCGCGAAGTCACATGATGCTGAGTCATCGACATGTATATCGATCAATCTACCCTTTGCAGCATTTCGTATCAAGTAGGTTAGGCTATTGAGATTTGGTCGCTCCGTACGAGGCTATCTTTGGGATCCCACTTGGAGACAGCTAGTGCGATGCATCTCGTCCTAGATCGAGTACGTGGTGCTTTGCGTTGTAGGACAAGCCCTTATCAGACACAATCGGAACACAATATGCGGAGTAGTATATGAGTGCTTGTGATACTAAAATGGGAAAGGCTGTGAGAGCTTCGCCTGTGTGGGTGAGTCCACAAGAATAGTAGTACAGAGTACACGATTAAGACCAGCCTTGTGTTACAGTGATTAGACTAAGGTGGCATTAAGGGTCTCCTCGCCCTGTTGCTCAGCCATGCCACGTTTTTCAGTTGGCGGTGCACACTCGGCATCAACCAGCAAACCGTGACAATGATGAAATTCTCACTGCAGATATATCATTGTGAGAGCCTTGCTGAATGCTCGCCTCTCTGTGTCGTGCAGTCGGAGAGAGCTCGCAGAAAGCTTAATGTTTCCATTTTTAGGCTCTGAAACTACCACAGGACTGAGATACGATACGGGAGCATGAATGACCAGCTGAACACTACGCTCAGCTCCGTACTCTGTGTCGAGTTTAGGTTGCAATGTGCATCCCCTTAAATCACTTCTTTCTGCTTGGCTTGCGCAGGAAATATTCAGAACTGAGCCTCGTAATGGGTGAAGTTGGTGGATGTCAGAAAATGATAGGTTTGACCAGAACCACACGTTAGTGTCGATCAAAATAATAGTAACCCGAAGGAAGGGCTCGACTCAACAACAAAACTTCTGAAGCAAGCTTTCATCTATCATTCCTTTGCAAGCCGCAGAAAAAGTCACAGCGCATCTACTTATTTCGTACGGAGCACAAAGTACGTTACCTTCATGATGGAAAGGCTAATTACCTATTGAGGTCAGATGTCCCTTCACTCAGCCATGGTAGAAGGATAGCCTGATTAGGAATCTATCGAAGGGGCCATGGTGTCGATCTGACTTCTAGGCATGCACTTTATTCTCCACAGCAGTTCGCGGTTGATCTGACCGACGGTAATCCAATCATTGGGATCCACTACTGACGCAGTGAGCCCACAGCCCACCTTCGCAAGAGTGTTCTGTCGAGTATTTTCTCCGCCTCATACTATCGGCTCTCATTATCAGTACCCGTAGACTACATTGTAGTACTTGAAGATATGGAACGTTCTGTGAAATCGCAGAGCTGGTAAGGAATATATAATGACATCCAAGCGGAGATACGGACGGAGTAAACAGTCTAAAAATTCGAAGTTGATAGACCACGTCAATGCGGCATTAGTGAGGTTAATCATATGTCCTCAACTAGTCAAAAAGTCAAAAAGCGACATAATCATCAACTTTAGGACTTTTTGAGAACAACATTGATGATCACCTGGGCACCTCTCGTACTTCCCCTGAAAAGGAAATGATAGGAGAATTGATTGAGATGACAGTCACGACACGCAATAGGAGCCACTAGTTACAACCAATCCGACCGAGCAAAATAACGGCTATCCCGCCAAAATAGTAGTCAGGCCAGCAGCCAAGACCCTGAAAAGGAGAGGGATTCGGAGTCCGGAAGCGAAGCAACATACCCAAGACCTTTAAGGGGTATCCCTATTCTTTACGGATGGACCTAGACAAATATTTTAAAATATCGATCAGAACGAATATGCATTATGCATCATTGAGATAGCTGGATAGATAAACCAGATACTATCTAGATACTATGTAGATACTCATGACTTGATGTTTTGCAGTTACAGGTGCGTAAACATAATAAGAAGACGGACTCCTGTAAGTTGTAACTCCGTCCTCTGCCGTGGAAATATGGATAAGCCCATAGGCATGTGCTATTGTGCCGTCCCGTCGGCTTTAGCCTGTTTCAAACTCCATACTCCGACCCCTCTGTAAGTGGCCCTTACGGTATTCATATTGGATGTAAGCACTAATACTACAAGTAATATGTCGATATTAATGCGACAGCACAGCACAATATTATTAATGGACTGCATTGAAGATACTCCGTACTTGCCCTCAAGATCTCCTAGCCGAAATGATCGAGATGCTCGAAACTACATTATTGACATGCCACAGTACATGCATGCCGTGCCTTCCGACGACGCTCTGGCTGCCCTGCCGCAGCCTGAAATCTTTCATGGGGGAAAGGCAGGGTAGGATACCCCTTAGAGACGAGGGACCAGTTACGACTTCCGAGTACTAATAATTCGTCTGTGATGAATCTGCAATCTGTCCAGAGGACCTTGGAACATCTTACTGCGAAGCCGTACTTCGGATTAGGTTCGGTGGCATCAACGGTCAATGAGTCCCTACATGTGTTATATTGAGTTAAAACCGATCTGTGATTATAAAGCACATTTAAACTATTCGCCATCCCGACAAGCCGGAAATCCGTACCCAGTATTCGTCTTCGCCGCCACCATTAGAAAAATTTCTGAGGGGGAACCAGATAAACGTCTTTGCAATCTGCAGCGAGGCTGGAAAGGCCTCGAGGTTATGCACCGATTGATCCGTACGTCAGCGCTGTAAATTACCGTATGGTAATTGTGAAGGAATAATGAAATTTGGTAGAAGCTATGCAGGAGAACTAAGATACCTATCTAAATATCTCTAAAGCTCATGCACAGGCATCGGAAGCCTGTTTCAGTGCTCAATTCAAAATCTATGGAGAGAACATATCAAAGAACTCCTGCCTTCTCTATCAATAAAGCAATTTAGTTCAGTTTACTCTGTGTCTAGGTAGCCATACTGTATGCTGATGAAGCAGCAATTATGCCCAGCCTTGCGTTCCGTGTAACGAACAGTCCGTATTACGTAAAATACCATACCTACACTTCCCCGTACTGCCGGAGCGATCGTCGGCTTACCCAGAAACTGAGGTGCTGTCTTCCATCTTACCAATCTGATTAATCTTTCCTTTTCTCTCCAAAAGGAAACAGTTTTTCCTCCGCGATTTTTGTCGCCTCATACTGTCAATAATATATTCATCTTGTCTCTTTTATGAATGATGGACTATCGCTTCCCTTGATATCCACCTTCTCCCCCCTCTCCCGACCTTTCTGCATACTGCCGAACCATCCTTCTGTTGGACCTTGGGACCTTCCGCCTCATCGTGACGTGCTTCAACGATTCGCTACCTGCGTACCTAGGCCACAATCAGCAGCCTTGTCGGGTCTCTCGCGTCCATCTCGGATTACTGAGTCGGGGATAACAACGAAGAGTCTGTGGATCGGTTACACTCTTGAGGTCCGGCTCATTGGAGCGGATGCTCTCTTTCCGTCCTCCTAATACAACACCGTCACCCCGGTTTATGCCCTTTTCGTAAGGGCTGGAAGCTGCGTAAATGGCGGGAGATTTCTTGAGCCCGGACTCCATTGAGCCCGAGAATGAGGTTCGCGAAGTTAGCAGCAATGTGTCGAAGCCGACGAAACGCCAGAGATGGGCAACACAAAGAGTCACTGGCGCCGGAGGTGTACGGAAACGTGTTTCGATCATGGATCGCTTCCATAAGCGTTCTGAAGCGAAAAATGAGAAGCGACGCAGCCATCTACCTGCCACGGAGGATTCGAGTAGTCGAAGTGACCAAAACGACCAAGATGATCAAGGCGGCAGTAATCGAAGGGTTTACTTCAACATACCAGTACCCGAATCCGAAAGAGATGAAGATGGTCAAATCAAAGCGTCGTATCCCAGAAACAAGATTCGAACTGCGAAATATACGCCCTTGACTTTCGTCCCGAAAAATATTTGGTTTCAATTTCACAACATAGCCAACATCTATTTCCTTTTCATCATTATCCTTGGTGTATGTTCCCCTTCCTGGGCAGGTCGATTGCTCTTCAGGCTAACATGACTGTCTAGTTCTTTTCCATCTTCGGTGTAGATAACCCCGCGCTGAACACAGTTCCCTTGATCGTCATCGTCGTCGTGACAGCTATCAAAGACGCTATCGAAGATTGGCGGCGCACCGTCCTAGACAACGAGTTGAACAATTCTCCCGTTTATCGCCTAGTCGAGTGGAACAATGTGAACTCGACCGAGGACAAAATTTCTCTCTGGCGTCGAATCAAGAAAGCGTGTACCCGTGCAACTATCTCCACATACCGATGGATCAGGCGTCTGATGCGGAAGAACAGGGATGCACCGCAACCATTTCAAGATGAGCGGCGCGCCTCAATTTTGACGACTGTGACCCCGCGAGCGTCCGTGTACACTCAACGAGGTGATCACGGTATGGAAGAGGACGCGATTCAGATGACTCCTGTTCCATCACCCTCCCCCGAAGCGCGCGCAGATTGGCCGCTACCGGTTGATGATTCGGATCAGTTCCTTCATCCTGACAAAAGAAACCGAGACAGTGTACAAGCACCTACGTCACCTACGACACCGCCGCGAAAAGGTGGTAGTGTGGTGGATCCGTCAAAGCAGACACCCGGCAAGGCTAGATTCAAGCGCGATTACTGGAAAAATATCCAAGTTGGGGATTTTGTTCGACTATACAACGGAGACGCTATTCCCGCCGATATTGTTGTTCTCTCGACGTCAGATCCCGATGGTGCTTGTTACGTGGAGACCAAGAATTTAGATGGCGAGACAAACCTCAAGGTCCGTCAAGCTCTGAATTGTGGTCGTCAGGTCAGGCATGCTAGGGATTGCGAAAAGGCCGAGTTTCTGATCGACAGCGAGGCTCCGCACCCCAACTTGTACGCCTACAATGGTGCAATTCGCTGGGACCAGCGCGATCCCGACTATCCGGATGCTCCTCGAAGGGAGATGGTGGAGCCTATCACTATCAGCAATATGCTCCTGCGTGGGTGTTATCTTCGCAACACTGAATGGGCGCTTGGTGTAGTCATTTTCACTGGTGACGAGACCAAGGTTATGCTCAATTCCGGTGTGACGCCGACAAAAAGAGCTCAGCTTGCCAAAGCCCTCAACTGGAATGTCATCTACAATTTTATCATACTGTTTGCCATGTGTTTCGTCTCCGCAGTTGTCAATGGTGTTGCATGGGGCTCTGGTGGCAGATCTCTCAACTACTTCGATTTTGGCTCCTATGGAAGCACTCCGGTGGTCACTGCTATCATCACTTTCTGGGTGGCTCTGATCTTATTCCAGAACTTGGTGCCCATCTCGCTCTACATCTCCCTCGAGATAGTTCGCACGGTTCAGGCTATTTTCATTCACAGCGATGTCTTCATGTATTACGAGAAACTCGGCATTTCCTGCGTACCCAAATCCTGGAACATCTCGGATGATGTTGGACAGATCGAATACATCTTCTCAGACAAGACTGGCACTTTGACGCAAAACGTGATGGACTTCAAGAAGTGCACTATCAACGGAGTTTCATATGGCGAGGCCTTCACCGAAGCCCAAATAGGTATGATCAGACGTGAAGGCGGAGATGCCGACACGGTGGCTGCGGAAGCACGAGAAAAGATTGCTGCCGATACTACCAAGATGCTTGAAATGCTCCGCCGAATCCATGACAACCCATATCTGCGTGACGAGAACTTGACGTTCATCGCGCCAAATTATGTCGCGGACTTGGAAGGGCAATCTGGTGAAGGTCAAAAGCAAGCCACGGAACATTTCATGCTTGCTCTTGCTTTGTGTCATACAGTAATCACAGAGCAGACGCCTGGTGATCCTCCGCAAATCGAGTTCAAAGCGCAGTCCCCGGATGAGGCCGCTCTGGTGAGCACTGCTCGTGATTGCGGCTTCACTCTCCTGGGAAGGTCAGGTGATGACCTCATTCTGAATGTCATGGGCGAGGAACGTACATACACTGTACTCAATACCCTCGAGTTCAATTCCACGCGGAAGCGAATGAGTGCAATCATCCGGATGCCGGATGGCACCATCCGTCTTTTCTGTAAAGGCGCGGACAGCATCATATACTCGCGCTTGGCTCGTGGTAAGCAACAAGAGCTTCGCAAGAAGACAGCTGAACACCTAGAGGAATTTGCACGTGAAGGGTTGCGAACTCTGTGTGTGGCAGAGCGAATCCTCAGCGAAGAGGAGTATCGGACATGGAGCAAAGAACACGACATTGCCGCAGCTGCACTCACAGATCGTGAAGAAAAACTGGAGCAAGTTTCAAGTGAGATTGAGCAGGAGCTCATGCTTCTTGGTGGAACGGCCATCGAGGATAAGCTTCAGGATGGCGTTCCAGATACCATCTCTTTATTGGCCGATGCTGGGATCAAGCTGTGGGTTCTGACTGGTGATAAAGTTGAAACTGCCATCAATATTGGTTTCTCCTGTAACCTTCTGACCAACGACATGGAACTGATTGTCTTCAACGTCCCTGAGGATCAACCGCAGCAAGCGTCTCAAGAGCTTGATGAGCAGTTGCGGAAATTCGGCTTGACTGGTTCTGACGAAGAACTCATCGCTGCTCGACAGGATCACACGCCACCGCCTGCAACGCACGCTGTAGTTATCGATGGCGACACACTCAAGCTCATGCTCTCTGATGAACTGAAGCAAAGATTCCTCCTGCTTTGCAAGCAGTGCAAGTCCGTGTTATGTTGTCGAGTCAGTCCCGCGCAGAAAGCGGCGGTTGTCCGCTTAGTCAAGAATGGCCTGAATATCATGGCTCTCTCGATTGGAGATGGGGCCAATGATGTTGCCATGATCCAAGAAGCCGACGTCGGCGTTGGTATCGTTGGTGAAGAAGGTAGACAGGCGGCCATGTCCTCCGACTATGCTATAGGGCAGTTCAGGTTCCTCCAACGCCTGATCCTTGTCCATGGTCGGTGGTCCTACCGCCGCATGGGCGAGACAATAGCAAACTTCTTCTACAAGGTAAGTGAAGTATCGATTGTCGCGAGCCACAACATCATGCTAAAAATTCCACAGAATATGGTCTGGACCATCGCTCTCTTCTGGTACTCGATTTACAATGATTTCGACGGCTCGTACCTCTTCGACTATACATATATTGTATTGGTCAACGTTGCTTTCACATCTTTGCCCGTCATTTTGATGGGAATCTTCGATCAGGACGTGGACGACAAGGTGTCACTTGCTGTCCCTCAGCTGTATATGAGGGGCATCGAGCGAAAGGAATGGTCGCAGACCAAATTCTGGTATGTATCCCTCATTTCCTTCATTTTCCAGCTCACACTGACATCACACAGGGTGTACATGCTCGATGGGTTTTACCAGTCGGTCATATGTTTCTACATGCCATACCTCCTTTTTAGGCCCGCGACTTTCGTTCATTCCAACGGTTTGAATATCAACGACCGAACGCGAATGGGTGTCCTTGTGGCGTCGTGTGCCGTCATTTCTAGCAACACCTACATCCTCATGAATACCTACCGTTGGGACTGGCTGACGGTTTTGATCAATGTCATCAGCTCTCTTTTAATATTCTTCTGGACCGGGATCTACTCTTCGACTACCGCATCGGCTCAATTCTACAAAGCTGCTCCAGAGGTTTACGGAGCTTTGTCGTTCTGGGTTGTTCTCCTTATGACTGTTATAATATGCCTTCTTCCTCGATTCACCTTCAAAGCCGTCCAGAAGGTCTTCTTTCCTCGAGATGTGGATATCATTCGTGAACAGGTCACGCAAGGTAAATTCAAGTATCTGGACCAATATGAGGCGTTTGTCCCTCCGAAGGCCGCCGCAACTCCTGGTGGTCTCAGCAATGGATCGGCGGCGTCGTCAGATTTGGGTAAACCAATCCAGTCCAGTATGAAACAGGATCCCTTCTCAGACGATCAGCAGATTTACCCTCCGTCGGTCGCTCCGACGATTCACACACACAATCAGCGAAGCCAGAACGGTAGCAATGGGACGAATTACAGCTTTGACACTACTCAACATCCTCGCCCTCAGTCAGTGCAGTCTGCCCAACGCACCCGTCATTCCTTTGACAGGGTCCGGCCGAGTTACGACGTAAATTCTGATTTCAATTCAGGCCCGATGCTGAACCGGGTCGATTCTGCGACGGGCATACCGGTGCCGCAGAGCCCCCATAGCCCGCTCAAACATCCTCATGACCCACCATCATATCAGGTATAATAAGTACTTATTCATCCTCGGCCGTCTATTGCTGCAATGTTACCCACGCCTTTCTGGTCGATTTTCGTCGATGCATCCGACCCTACGTTGCATTCTGTTCGATGTGATTCTTGCTTGTTTATAGCCTGCTGTTTATTCCCCGATAGAAGGCGTTCGGTTATACAGAATAGGCAGGTGGCTCGGCGCACATTTTTTTTCAATTTATTCCCTCTTGATTTTTCCACTCTCTCTACCTTCACAAGGGTTTTGCTGCCTTTGGTTTCTGTTTATTCCTGCATTCCTCTGGCAATTCGCCAGGTCTAGTTGCATCGCTTCTTGTACAAAAGCATTTTCCTGGATGCAGAGCCCCAGCAGCTGGTCTATCGAGTCGATCTCTCTTATGTGTTGTTGTCTTCTTGTGGTTCCCACCATCATATGAAGCCTTTACTTCTTCTTTTCCTTTTTTTTTTCCCCCTCCCCCTCTTTCTACACATTCAGCCCGATAAGAACAGGACGTGGAAACGAGGCATAAGTAGGGGTTGGTCATGCGTTTATGTATTTACCATCTCTTTCGAATCATTCGACCATTGAAGCAGCTCAATGAACCTTAGTTACTAGTCCAAGGTTTTATGCTCGTACATGAAGCATTTCATGAAGTATAGTTCCAGATTTCCCAACACTAGTAGTTTCAGACGGGCCTTAGAATCTTGTCCTCCATACCTGTCACTGATTTAATCATCTCGTACACAGTCCATCTTGGATCGAGTATTCTCGTAGAAAGGAAATGCTACGAGAGAAGCGCGTCTTGGAGCGTTCGTTACAACGCGTAAAGTGGCATACAGACTATGCCCACCGCCTTTGTGTTTTGCCAATCGGAGGAGAGACGGGCTCACTTTTTGTTGTAAAAGAGGTACTTGCCTTCCTTCAGGTTAAGCAGTGTTGGACTATCGTTTGCACGTCTCAAACAACCTCATTTCTCTCTTTGTTTGCTGTTTAATTTGCGAGAAGGCACAAGCGAATATCCTTGTTTGCAAGTCATTTGAGAAGTCGGAGGTCTCTGTCCCAGCTACCTTTCAAATCTTCCTTGCTCCGCGCTGATCTTGGTGGATTCGAGCCCTGCCAAACTCCTCTTATCTCTTAAATGTGTTGTCGCCACGAGTAAGTATGGTGTTGTAGGCGAGTGCAAAACACTCTGTGCACCGATAAATTTGCTTCTAAAAGGGTCTACGTGCCCATCGGAGTACGAGAACCAAACGGTCCGGACTTTAAAGAAGTAATGAGCGGACGTCCCTCATCTGCAGCAGCGGGCTTGAGTAGTCGAGCTTGAGACCATGGACTTCATGGATATTGTCGGGTGAGTAGTGACAAACTGTTCTGCCATGGAAGGAAATGCTTCTGGTTTATATTCTAATGGTTTGTTGGCAATACTGAATGATTTTGTACTCGCAGGGAGCTGCGAGCCCTTCCCGACAATGTCCATATTTTGTGCCCTCGACAACACGATGATGACCACGGACGATACGATGACCCGAAGGAGGTAGACGATACGGGAAAAAGCATAGCGGAGCTTGTGGCCGAGGCGAACAGTCGGCGAGAGAAATTTCTTTCCTGCATGCGAATATTGGCATATAACCAGGAGGGCGTTGAGGAGCTGCAGACTTGGATCTGGCGCAAATTGGACGATGCGCTCGAAAAATGCGACCTTTGCATCAAACAGTACTACACGGGCAAGATCTGGCTGATGGAGCAGCTTAAGGAGAATTACGATGACGAGGACATCGAGAAATTTGCGCGCATGCTCGACGAATGGGACGTCAAGAGAATTACGAAGAATTTGGCGGCCGCGACAACGAAGCTGAAAGAAGTTCCGCCTCAAGAGATCGGTCTTCATGTGTTGGATCGAGCATCGCTATTGTCAATCTTTGAGACTCTGAGTTGCGAGGCTATGCTTCGCGATGACGCACTTCTGCAGGAACACTTCGACGAGCCATTCCGCCTCATCCAAACAAAACGTAGTCTCAAAGTTTCGGATTATGTCCCTGCTGTCACTCGATTCTTATTTGATTCTAACCAGCAGCGAAGTTTCTGGGCTATTCACTCCTGGATGCGCTACTCGCGGCCCCCGACCGGACTTGAGTTCGACTGGGCGATTAAAGAGGGGCTTCTCGACATGTTGAAGACAGCCTCTCAGCAACCGCCTCAGATACCTGTTATTCAGCGACTTTGGCGTGGCATGCAACTTGTTGTGAAGAGATTGGATAAGGACCAGATCACGCATCATCTACGGGCGCTTGAAATAGACCCCTGCCGTCTTTCTGTGGAACACCTCGGGATTCAATCCCCAGGGTTGCGCTTCCTTCTCAACACGATCCAGATCTTCCTCGAAAAGGCCCCCGGGGATTTCTGGGATGCTATGCAAACGATCTCCCCTCAAGCTATCATCGAGCTCGTTTTCTATAACCCGCAGCTAGAGGCGTTCTTGATGCAAATCAGCGAGGGGGAGCCTTACGAGAAGTCTGCTTTGAAGGATATGCTCTCATGGGTCGATCCTTTCATGTCCTCCTTGAAGGGCGCGCACCAACCTTCAGCCTGCAGATCTCTCGTCTATCAGCTGCTTGATCGACTCCAGAATCCGCGCTTCCCGGACTTGGCTCGGTATCATTGCTTTCATGTTGGACTAGCCAGTTTACTTCAAACACTTCGCAGCTTCACCGACAATGAATCTTCACGAGGCTCGGTGGCGCGTATTGTATTGTCTGAGACCATGGGGGTCGTGAGCGCGAATATCGATACAATCTTGAAGCCTCCCAAGTTCGCAGTGGAGCAAAGACGCCAGGAGGAGATATCTTCTTTATGCATGGATGTCATCCGTAATACATTGGCCCTTGAGTGCCAATCCTTGAAGAGTGATTACGAAGTCATTCTACGCCAAAATTCTCTTCAACATGGTGTAAGCACCTACTCGGCTCCTATATGGGAAGCTGTTGTCAGGAACCTTCACGAGGATAATCTTGCGCTTTCGACCTCAGCGCTGCTTGGTATACTGCCCCTGGTTGGCTTGGAAACATTTCCAACCAAAGGCGAGTCAAGCCCGGAGAAGACGCATTTTAACCTGATCTACGGCCATCTAACTCGGCTCTCATGTCAAATCATCGAGCGCCTTGCTGATTTCAAGCCTGAGCATCTCAACGAATTGTTCAAGAGCCAAGATACTAGTAGTGCATTGATCTCCGCTCTGTTCGCAGCGGATCTTGACACCTATCAAGCTGCCGTCGACCTCATTAAGAACATGAGCGGTCAGTCCGCTAGAAGGGACGCGATCGCACATCTTCTACAGTCCTTCTTCATAACGACGATGTACGGGCTCAGCTGGTCTTTCCGACGGATCTCAAACATGAAGACGTTTGCTTCTGCGCCGAGAATGTTACACACCGGAACGGATATCGTTGATATCCTCTGTGACAGTCAGACAGGAATGCTCAGAACTCGAAAGCTTGCTGATCGGAGGGAGATCCTTTCCCTCCAGAAACTTTGGGAGTATCTCTGGCAAGCGTTGAGCACCATTTTCGACGAAACTGAAGCTTGGCATCTCAGGGGTAACGACAAAGCTGTAATGCTGGAATTCTGCAGGGACACTATTCAGTTTGCGGACCTTCTTTTCGACCAACAAGGTGTTTTTTTGAGCGCTGTTGTCGATGCGGATCCCAGCCAAGAGGCTTCTGCTCGAGAGAATTTCTTGAAATCCCCAACCACGACCATGAGTGCGATGGTCAAATGGCTCCGCCTGAAGGATGAATATTTGGCAACCACGCTGGTAGGACTGGTAGCAAAGCTGCTTCGCCGCTTAGGGGAGCTTAGCGTGACAACTGTTAAAGATGATGCTCTAAGTTTCATAGAAGGTGTTGCAGTCAAGTCCACCATCAAGACTATCCTGACATTGCGGGAGAAGGCAGAGCTTGTTCGGGCTCTCGAGGCATACTACAAGAAACCTGTTGTGACGGCTTCCACCGCTAGCCTCAAGAAACAGAGTATGATCACCGCGTTTGCCAAACCAGCCGAGGTCTCCGCTACACCTAGTCCAGCCAAGACACCCAGTGAAGATGAGTTTGATGAAGACAATGTACCAGACGATGTTCTGATGCAGCTGTCGCGATCTGTCGAGCTCAACAAAGAGAGGCTTGCAGCTCAAGCTAAGAGAAGAGCGGACAAGGCGGCCAAGGCCCTCCCTGCAATTCCCAAACCCACTGCTGCACCCTTGAAACCCAACGTTACAGTTGAGTCCTTCCGTGAAAAACGCGAGAGAGAGAAGGAAGCCAAGAGAAAGCGTGATCTTGCCGAGCTTGCACGTTTGAAGAAAAATCTTCCTGCACGTGGCGTTGGGGAACAGACTGCTGAACAAGGATCCGGGTTGAGTGGTATCGGAGTCAAAGGCAAAGTTCATACTACTCAGGAAAGTATGATGGTGTCTTCTGGCTCAGAGTCCGAGTCGGACAGCGAAGACGAACTCGATAAGGAGCTCTTTGGGGCGAAGGCAAGATCTAAGCCGGACGCAATTAAAGCTTACGAAGAGAGTAAAAAACTATCGCTCAAGCAACAGGGCCCTGTTAAGAAGATTAAGCAGGTGCGCTCTGCGAAAGATATGCGGGCACGGCTCGCGCCAGATCTATCTTCTTTGCATCGTACAATCCTCGCTTGGGACTTTTTTGCGAATGGTGATCTCCCGCCGAATTCCGGTCGCACTGACTACAGCTTGGTATCCAACACCTTCAGAGATCCGATAGAGTACCAGAAAACATTCGAGCCTCTTCTGATTTTGGAAGCTTGGCAAGGGTTCAACTCCTCGAAGGAGGAAGGAACATTTAAACCATTTGAAATCAAGGTTGCCACTCGTCTCTCGGTGGACTCATTTGTCGAAGTCAGCACAGTTCTACCATCCCTTGAGGTCAAAGACCTCGGTCTCGGCGAAGCCGATATCGTCCTTCTTTCTAAGTCGAGCAGGCCAACATCCGATTCTTCTGCGCCTCACTGCTTTGCAAGGGTTGCCAGCATCAACAAGAAGAGGGGCACAGTTGAGATTTCGTATCGAGTGAATCCCGGGAGCTCCTTCATCAATTCCCTCGGACCCGGTGCCACGATCTGGGGTGCAAAGATAACCTCATTGACCCCTCTTGAACGAGAGTATGGTGCTCTCATGGCCTTGCAGTATTATGATCTGTGTGAGGAAGTCATCAAGGCCAAGCCGTCACCGATTCTCCACTACTCCGATGCTAGCCTGAAACCGATTGCGGACAATTACAATGTCAATCCAGCCCAAGCCAAGGCAATCAAATCTGCTCTAGACAACGATGCCTTTACCCTAATCCAAGGGCCTCCGGGTTCCGGAAAGACGAAGACGATAGTCGCCCTGGTAGGCGCCCTTCTCAGCAATGTTCTCGGTAACCAGGGCGTAACAATTTCACGGCCGATGGGAATGGCAAATCCGAGGCCCCCTGTAAGAACCACAACATCGAAAAAGCTACTCGTCTGTGCTCCGAGTAATGCTGCTGTCGATGAGTTGGTGATGCGATTCAAGGAGGGTGTCAAAACTATCCAGGGACGTCACGAAAAGTTGTCCGTCATCCGTCTGGGCAGAAGTGATGCTATCAACGCTAACGTTCTCGATGTGACCTTGGATGAGCTGGTCAACGCCCGATTGAGCCAAAATCCACGTAAAGACGCGGGCGAAAGGGACTTGGGGAAGGTGTTTACGGAACACAAAGCTGCGGACACCGCGCTCAAGGAGACCCGCGCAAAGCTCGATCAATGCAGAGCTCAGGGCTTACCTGTGCCAGAAGAATTGGAACGAGAGTTCGATCTGCTCAAGAAGAAGAAGACGCAGCTTAGCCAAGAGATCGACGCTCTGAGAGACAAGAATCACTCGGCCGCACGCGATGCAGATTTGAATAGGCGACGCATTCAACAGGAAATCATCAACGGCGCCCATGTCATCTGCGCCACTCTCAGCGGTAGCGGCCACGAGATGTTCCAGAACTTGAGTATTGAATTCGAAACCGTTGTTATTGATGAAGCTGCTCAGTCGATCGAACTCAGTGCCCTTATTCCCCTCAAGTACGGGTGCTCCAAATGTATCCTCGTTGGAGACCCAAAGCAACTGCCGCCCACTGTCTTATCGAAAGTCGCTTCCAAGTTCCAATACGAGCAGAGTTTGTTCGTCAGAATGCAGGCCAACCACCCAAGGGATGTACATCTGCTCGATACTCAATACCGTATGCATCCAGAAATCAGTGTTTACCCCAGCGCTGCGTTCTACGACGGGAAGCTAAAGGACGGCCCGAATATGGCCAAACTTCGTGCTCGTCCATGGCATCAGAGCGAGCTTCTCGGCCCGTATCGTTTCTTTGACGTGCAGGGGCTCCATCAAAATACGACGAAAGGTCACTCTCTGATCAACTTGGCGGAGTTGCGGGTGGCTATGCAACTTTACGAACGACTGATCACAGATTTCCGCGATTATGACTTCAGCGGGAAAATAGGTATCATTACTCCGTACAAGGGTCAGTTGAGGGAGTTGAAGACACAATTTGCCGCAAGGTACGGAAACGCCATTTTCAACATGGTCGACTTCAATACAACGGATGCTTTCCAAGGTCGGGAGAGTGAAGTTATCATCTTCTCTTGTGTCAGAGCATCCAACAAAGGAATTGGTTTCTTGGCAGACATTCGTCGTATGAACGTCGGTCTGACGCGTGCCAAATCATCCCTGTTCGTTCTTGGTAATTCGCAGTCTTTGGTGCAGGGCGAATTCTGGAATGGGTTGATTAAGGATGCGCGTCGAAGAAATGTCTATACCGACGGTGACATTCTGGACATTCTTCAACGGCCACAATTTACGGGCTACAAGGACATCGATATGATGGACGCTGAGTCTCCAAATCCTACAGCCCCACTCAAGGCCGCTGGTGCCGAACCTGTTTCGAGACCGTCCTCAGCTTCCATTGAGCGGCCAACTTCAGAGTCCTCCATCTCTGCATCAGTCTCTAGGAGGGGCACTCCCATTGAACTCCCGCCGGACCTGCCGTCAGGCGGTCCCAACGGTTTGGATGATACGCGAACATGCGGTTACTGTGGCAGCTTCGCTCATATGACGCACAATTGTGACAACATCGATGCAAAGGAGGCGTCGCGTGGCACCTGCTACAGATGTGGGCGCTCAGGGCATACACGCATGGTTTGTACGGCAGAACGCTGTGTGCACTGTGGTGAGTTCGGACATACTGCACAAGTCTGTCAATCTGCGAGGGAGCTGCCAAAGAAGGAGAAAAGTCGCATTGCACGAGAGGAGCATCAGCATGCTCAGATGAAGAAACAAAGGACCGAGCGTCAGCGCCAGAAACAGCTTGGAGGACATGATCCCAAAGTACCGGTTTTACAAGTCTCTTCCAATCCGCCCCCGCGCGAGGATAAGAAGCCCGAGCAGCGTAAGCCCGAGCAAAGCAACACGATTGGCAAGCGCAAGCGTGAGGATTCAGGATCGTCCGATACTTCTAAGGCTTCTAAACCTCGGAGCTCGGACTCAGTTCTCATCAATGCGCCCAAAGGCCCGCGACGCAAGATTGATGCGAATGTGCCTATCAACGCCGATGTAAGTCTTGATTAGTACAACTTGATCAACCCATTGAGACCGCAGCTAAGACATATCGCAGGGCTTGGTCAAACCGTCACGGAACGGGCCAGCGTTCGCTCCTCTGGGCAATAACAAGACCTCGGACGGTCCATCGTCAGGTCCAGGGTCAGCAAATGTATGTAACACCTGCAGTGCCATTCACATGAAGGGATGAAGGACTAACCAGTATCTACAGCTCCCTCCTCGACCTCCCCAAAGACCCGGCAATGGAGTCAGACCACCACCTCCGATGCGCAAAAAGAAAGAGGCGGATCCATTCATTAGACCAAAGAGAAGGTAGCAGGCGCATCAGTCTGCTGCATAAATTTCCCCACACACAATGCATTGACCGCATTTGTATATGCATTCGATTCACAAAAGAATAGCATTCCTGAAAATTTGTTGGACAGACATGCTTCCTTCCTTGACACCTGCTGTATGATACGTGGGATTTCACAATTTTCACCTTGCATGCATCCGAGCGGCTACGCATTATGGGCATATCTTTTTCTTTTGCATGATCATTTCAATCTCGTCCTTCATGGCGCCTATTTGTCTTTGAAACTTACATGCATTGTGACCATACGGCGGCGATTTACGACTCGTGATTGCTCGATCCGAGAATTTTCGATTTTTGTGATGGTGCTGGACGCATTGAAACGGAGCATTGTTGGCATTTATCCTTTTGTCTTTCTCTTCCTTGCTTCTTCTGGACTGCATGTCCTCTGTCAGGGGCAAAGCTTGAAAATATCTTCACGTTGTCTATATACCCGTGGATCAGGCGGTAGGGTGGAACTTTGATGACTTGACGATGACTATCTTTCCCATGATATATTGTAGCCTTGTATACTTGGTTTCGTAAGACCTTATTGGGTGCTTATCAGCCATGATCAGGATTTACAATGACGTACAATGCAGTTATCAACAGGCATGCTGAGCCCTGCCACTTTACTTCAGCCTTCAGCAGATTTGGAATAGCATTACTACAATGAGGTCCATGAATCCAGAAACTGGTGACACAGGACCCTAATCCTGGTACTCATCTCACCCTGTACATAAATGCAAATGCATATGAGCATAAGTAGTCCGAATAGAAATTGTGATTGAGCTGATTCGCACATGAGAGTAATGCAGAATGTAATGCAGACTGTAATGCACACTCTGTGCATGAGCTTGGTGGTATGTATGTAGGTACAGGGTAATTGAGAACATAGCTCAGAAAGAGCGGTGATCATGATGCAGTGAATGAGTTCTTTAACTCATTCAAGAAATTTTATGCTTCCACATATACAGCACTCTCATAGGAATTGATGAATAGAGTCGCTTCGATCGGAGATTTTCTGAGCCTTCTAGTCTGGGTCATGTAGCAATGGAAGAGGTGGATTATTGCTGGCTCATCTCGCAATTCCCCAAGAGGTATATGGAGTTATCGATTGACGTTCAGTGTCTTTGACCTCCAAGGGTGAGAATAGTAACCTGGTAAGTGCGTACATGATTGCTTTTCTTCGGTGGATAGATTGTCGCAATATTGTGGACGGAGAATGACAGGACCCAAATTTGATTCTCTGCTTACCTTGTTCCGCTCATCTATGTAGGGTAAAGTGACTCGATCTGGTATTATTCGGACAACCGGACAGGAACCCTGATGTCTCATATTTGAGGATGTTCCCTTTCTGGTTGAGACTTGCGGATCGATAGTGTTGGCAGTCCTCATAGTTCATAGATCATTGGCTCTATCTGCCTCGGTCTTTATCCTGGGAGCGATCATAGAATAGAGAAAATATTATGGTGATCATCTGTCTAGACTCTTTATTCTCTTTTCTGCCATATCAATATTCTTCGAACTTTGTATATTTGTCCCGAAGATCCTCCAGGATCCCTCTGGATAGGTTGTGATCAGTCACTTGTGTTAAACTTCCGCAGGCTCCACCAACTCTTCCATGTCAACATTTCTTTATCTCTATGCTTGTCAACCCATCTTAGACTATCCAGATGATCCAGCTGTCATCTCAATCGATGGCTTCCCCGAACCTATCACTGGTTTAACCATGATTTTGACGCTGTGATCTACTGCAAGTCAGTGGACTCTGGTGCTCGCGTCGGTCGAATTCTCATCTGCCCTCTGATCCATAGGGATGATACATCACATTCCGACGTCATGGATCGATAGACCTGCATTTGTAGGGATAGATGATCTATCCCACTTGTCACCCTTCTAGGCTGAGTTCTAGCAACTAGAAGAGTCTAAACGGCAGTTATCTCTTGCGATGAATACTCCCCTTGCATGCAACGGCTCCTAGAGGAGATCGATCCACCGCTTTGCTCTCTCATTGCGTTTCTTCTCTCAAAAAGGAGAGCGCTTAGGCCACAAATGAAAGGCAAATAGACCCAAGAAAGGGGAAGATACTGATTTGCTGATTTGCTATGGAGTACTGTGCTTGTGTCCCTTGGAGTGCAGAGACCAGCAGAAGTCCTTTTTCTTTGTCCTGCCGTGGCTGCTGATTAGCCACAGCTAACTATCAGTGATCAATATGCCTGAATTATTGCCAGTCAAGAAAGCAAATAGGCTCGATCGGACGCGAGAAGATCCACACCTGTCATTCTCCATGGTCGGGGAATAACTGCGAACTGCAACTATCATAACTGACCGTCACTCCGGAAGCAAATAGTCTGACCAAAGAAAAGAGAACGTCTCAATTCCCGACGAAGACCTGTCATTGAGGCGCCGAATAAAGACGAATTCAGTTGCTCATCGTCCAGGCCCCAGCGCGGACGGGGTTGCTCGCAAGGGTAGATCCCCTGTCAGTGCTTACTCCTTCTTTGTGTTCTTTTTTCCTTCTCTGCTTGATTGCTTCCCATCCTTCCTCCGTGCCCTTTCCCATTAAGTCCATCACCGCTTGATGGGGCTCCACTAGCAGACTATGTAGCTATCCTTGCTAGTTTCTGCCGCCATTTCAAGGTCTCTCCCCTCTCTTGGGCCTGGACACCCTAGCTTGTTGCCATTATGGGTTACTTATATTCAACTCTATCTCTCGAGCTATCGAGAACGAGCCATTGGACAATGAACCGGTCCTGCATGCCGTCGGCCAGTCACACCCTGGAAAGGATCCCCCGCGAGGTAAGGGCATGATAGCTCGAATCTCAACAGGGACTCTTAAACGCGAGATATCCTCTCGCAGATATCCCTCCCCTTGGGTCAACTTTGCTGTTGTGTATCAATTCTCATACCGGCTACGTTGCTACACACAATATGCACTGAATCTTTGCATGCGTCATCTTGTTAATGCTACTTGCTCAAATCACAACCCAAGTGTCGCTCGCCTCTTCGCTTTCATGGCTTCATTGGCCACTAAATTACACCAAGCAAGCATTGAAAATTGAGAGAAAATTGCGAAAGCGTCTAGGCTAGGGCGGAAGCCTCAATACCGCTTGGGTTTATATCCTTGTACGACGGGTTCGCGAAGCTTTTCACCGCTATTCATGTTGACCTCTTTTTTGCTTACCCCTGCCGATTTTTGAACCCATCTGGGCCATTGAGATCCGGCAAGCTTCCCTATGCATCAGTGGACCGAATCGCATCACAGCACTGTCGCGCCTGGACCAGTAGTCCCAACTCGCCGGCCCAGGTCGTCCTTATCAAGGGACAAATCCCACGACATGTCAAATCTTCCTTCCAATACACAATACCTGGCTGCTGCTGAAGACGATCGACCGCGACAAGGTCCAGAGGTTCAGATGACGAACGAGGATATCACCGAGCTTGATCGCTTCCTTCAATCGCCTTCAACAACTCCCGCTTCCCAAGTTCCGGGGGCGCGCGAACTCCTAAAGGCCGGCCAGCGGCGTCTCCGGAGGCTGGCGCAGCTCCAGTGGAAACCAACGGACCCCAAGATCAAAGCCGAAGAGGCTTCCCGTCACCTCCTCGTCCTCCAGCAAGAGGGATTTCTCGATTTGCAAACTCCAGCTGCAAAGAAAAGCCTTGACTCGACGATGTCGGGCTCGAGATCCGTGTCAAACTTTAGCTTCCGATTTAGCTCTCAGCGGGACGTCGAAAAGATTGGTCAGCCATGGCTAGAAAATCCGCTCGAAGTGTCAGATACGCAACTCATCAGAGGCCCGGAGCCGTCGCCATCAGATCTCGGCAATCTGACGTCCATGGTTGAGGCGGCAGTGTCTTTCCCACTGCAGCTTGATGACGCTCACCCACCGCCATACCAGCCGACGGCGAACACCACCAGCAACGGGCAGATAGAAGGCCAGGACCCAAGTCACCTCGACGGTGCAGCTTGTCAGCTTAAGCCCAAGGAATGGCCCATGGGGGATCAAGGTGGTACATCACCAGTGAACACTGAACAAGCTCACACGAATGACAAAGGTCATATCCCTCCCACTCTGATCCCAGGAAATGGTGGAGTGTGTGATGACCCAAAAGATGGCAAATCTCAGGTAAGTGCATTGAGTGGACTTATACGCATATAGAGATTCTCATGATGTATGCTAACAACTGCATTGGCAGACTATGGATTCCGCTGCAAACCAGAACAACTCTGCACAATTGCCGAATGCAAAAGCTGTTCCTAGAGATCCGCCAAATCCGGTCCCTCAATCGTTGAAGCTTTTCCCTGACACAATGCCTCCGCGTGTTTCAAGCAAGCGAGCTTGGCGCATCCCGAACAATCGAATACCAGGCAAAGATGCGCCAGTTCCTGCCAATACCTCCGGCAGGCAACAGAATCGTGCGCCTGCCTCCCTAAAAAGAAAGACCGACAACGTCGAAAATGCAGCCAAAGTTTCATCCGAATGTCAGGGCGAGTCTCAAAGATCTTACCACTCAGCCAAGTCCTCAACAACGCGTCCGGCGAAACCCTGTAGCGAACCAGCGATGAGTCCAATACATCCGGAATTTCCACAGTTGAACAATACACGTCGTCCAGCCTCCTTACCAACGGGCACCATAGACTCATTCCCTCTGCCAGCGCCCAAGAGACCTCTGCCATCACTACCTGAACGACCTGCGGCTCTCAACACTACCCGCCACTGTAGCACCCCCAGCAAAGCAGTAACTCGGATCAATCCCAGCCACTCGGACGATTTTCCGACAGCCACTTCTAGGAATCCCTCGAACACCGAGGACGGTCGCTCGAATACACAATCTGCACTCCCTCGGTTAAGGTTGGCCGGGAAGCACACTCCCATCGGGGAGCAGGGCAACTCTGTCGAGGGGACACCACCCTATCAGCCAGATTCCTTTGTGCAAATGGAACAGAGACGGGCGGAGAGAGTGCGTGCACTCAAGCTGAGAGGCATGATGGCAAGCGATGTCGACCTCAAAGGGTCAGAAACTTCTCGTTCGGCGAGAAAGGGCGATGAAATCAATTCACCAGCATCTCCAAAGGGCTCTGGACCCGGTCATCAATTGAGAACTCGCGACGAAAACAGACCTCGAGAGAACGCAACAATTCGAAAGGAAGCGACTTCATCCGCTCCTCTGTCGCCTCCTCTTTCCCCACTCCCCCCTCCACCACCTGCGCAGTCTGCCGGAGAACTGCCGTGCAGCAGGCGGTATGGCGGCTCGCCCACAGATATCATGAGAGCATCGACAGAGAACAGAGAGCCATCCCTCCCTACTTCCAACCGAAGCTCCATGTTGCACCGAAATAACAGCACGCGGAGCATCGGTGTCCTTCATGAATTAGCCAGTGAACAAAACATTTCGAGCCGATCCGGGTCTCCTCTTCCTTCTTCGGATGAGGAGTGCATGGATAGAGGTACATTGAAGCATGAGCTACTGCAAGGACCCGGCGGCAGTCGACGAACGAAGGTAGCCTCAAGAAGGTCGAGCGACCTTTGTCTGAACAGACATCGTGGCCCGAATAAGTCCCGTATCCCTGATCATGTCCGACCCTTGACGCCGCGACAGAGAAGCAGGATTGTGGAGGAGACGACCCCGCCATCTCTGGACTCATCGAGTCCGTACCATTCTCCGGACCCTCGCGATAGGCACGACAAAGCCGCCCACGCTCTCGATTCTCTTGAAGGGCGCATTGAACAGCTCGAGCGCCAGAACCGGATCCTTCAGGCGGCCCTTTTTGCGGCTTTGGATGTTGGTGTCAAGCGCAATAGGGAAGCCCTGCTTGGGGGGTCAACGACATCGCTGTCCGCCTCTGCGAATTCTTCAGGTGCGGGAAGGTCTTCTCGGTCCTCGACGGATCGATCTTCCACGCTGCGTGGTCACGCAGCAGTAAATGGAAGGAAATCACGCATGAAGAAAACCCTTCGCCGCCCGGAAAGCTGGATTGACAGCCCTGGCTCCAGTCTGCGAAGCGATTATCAAACCGATGACAGTGACAGTGTCAGAGGGCTGGAGGACATGATCGAAGACTTTGAAGTCGCTTGGTTATCGGACAGGCCAGGTTTGAATAGGTTGCCCAATGGTCGCATCTAAGCATTATTTGATCTAGTTTCTGTTTCTCGTCTGCTTTCAGTTGCACAGTCGCTTGCATGGCTTTCCTTTGTTACTTGGCGGTTTCATCCTCGGTTATCAAGTCTCAACTGACTTGATATGCTCATTTGCAGGGCCCAATCAGAGATTGCGTTCTTTCCAGACTCCCCTAGGCTGCCTTTTGAATTTCACTTGCCCTGCCCTACATTTCTCTTTGCTTGTTATTGCACCGGACTGATACCATTTTGTTTGTCTTGAAAGGCCCATAAGGCACCGTGCTTTGATTCCCATCAGATTCCCAAAAATTGAACATGTCTTCGACATTTTAGTAAGCAATTCGCAATCATGATTAGTGTATCGTAATGATAATGGAGAATTGGACCGCTGGGGCAGTATAGAATAACTGTGGGCTGTTCTATCACACATCCTGCTTAGTCATCCGGTCCTTTTTCGGTCTCGATGTTGTTGACGGACTTGTTATTAACTGGACAGCGAGTCCAGCAACTTCGAGTCCGAACAACAAACACAAATTGGCAGTCCTTTATCAGTTGACGGCCTCTGAACCGGCAGATTGTTATTGAGGTCAGGTGCAAAGAAGAAACGGCGCGGATCCAACGCAACCACAATCGTCTTTCTTTCCCCCTCACCCCAAACAAAACACTCATCCTTTATTCGAAAATGGCGTACGCAACAACAGTAGGATACTCCCTGCCCTGATCGGAGCCACACAGTCAACGTTCTAAGACTGACTAACAAATACCTAGACCACGCAAATCCCGCAACATGTTACAGCTCTACTTTCACACCTTACATCGCGCCCCGGCGTACAATCCACCTTCATCCTTTCCCGCAAAGACGGATCCATAATCCAAAGCACCGGACTCCTCGCCCCAGCACCGCCCAGAAACAGCACGACGAGCGCAACACAGACACCGCCGCCAACGGACGACGCAAACAGCACTACTTCCCCTCCTGCCGAGTCACTGGATCCTTCTTCGCCTGCCGGCACAAGCACGCTACCAGCGCCTACGGCGCAGAAACCATACCAGCCGTCTCAGGCGGAAGCGCTAGCGGCGCGCATCTTTGCTTTCGTGGCGAGTGCGTCGGAGCTGGGGATTACGCTGTCGTGTCCGCGCGCGGAGGATAGGGAGGGCTACCAGACGGGGTTGAATGGGTCGGCTGGGCTAGGGGATGGTGCGGCTGCGGCGAGAGACGATGCGAGGACGGAGGGTGGGGACAGGGAGGAGGACGGGGAGGTTAAGCTGCTCCGGCTGAGGACTAGGAAGCATGAGATTGTGGTCGTGCCGGATAGGAAGTATCTCCTGTGTGTGGTGCATGATGCTGCGCATGCGTCAGGGGGTTCGAGGGCTGTGGGGGTGCGCTCTAGGTGATGTTTTGCTAGCAGGGATTTGGCGTTGATGTTTTGGTCTTGTCTTGCAGGGTCTATTTTAAATTACATTGCCGGTGTTTTCTTGCTGTTTGTTGGTTCGCGCGAGTGGTCCCTGGGCTTGGGCTTGTGTTGTTGCATAACTATACCCCCGTTGGAAGCAATGCATTTTACTTGCATATTTGGATCCTTTTTCCGAAGGCTGAGGCTCTTGTGCTGAGTGATACGTGCTATAGAGTACCGCGCTATGAATTGATTATGCTTTGGTGATTTGGTGCTATCGGTTATGCAGCGGGGTGTTACCCCTCTCGCAGACGAGCTAGCTATTGATGGGGTTTCATCAGCTTATTAACGGTGACAGTGTCATGATCTGTCTGTATCCCCTTCCTCTATCATCGGCAGAGATGGCTTCTGAATTTGATATTGCACAGGTTAGGACTCGTTTTCCTGCTTTGAGGTTAGAGCGGGTGTTCCTCGATAATGCAGGTTTGTTTGATCATCTTGTCTTGTGAACACTGCATCGCGAGCGAGGAGCTGACGAAATGCCGTTGACAGGAGGCAGTCAGGTTCTGGACACTGTGATCGAATCGTGAGTCATCTGAAACTTCGCTTGAACCCAGGTCTGATGGCCAGGGCAGCATTACATCTTACCTCTCTACCATCAATGTTCAACTGGGAGCGACATATGGCATATCTCGGGCAGCCACCGCTGCATATGCTAAGGGCTACGAGGCGGCGGCTGTGTTTATCAATGCGAGTCCTGATGAGGTGCGTGCTTTGAACCTTGTAGCACCGGTATCCTCTGACCCATTTTCAGATCTGCCTGGGTATATCAACAACTCAGCTCTTGCACAACCTTTCGACCGCGCTCAGATTCCAACCCAGTGATGAGCTGGTGCTCTCGAAGCTGAACCACGAAGCCAATACCGCCCCGTGGGTACGGATCGCCGATCGACTGGGACTGCAGGTGAAGTGGTGGTCGGCATCGGATCCTAGAAACCCCGTTTGTGATTTGGATGAGTTGGGCAAATTGCTCTCGGAGAAGACGAGGCTCGTTGCATGCCCACATGCATCGAACGTCACGGGATCAATCACGAAGGTCAAGGAGATTGCGAAGCTCGTTCATCAGTATCCACGAGTGAGTCTGATGGTGCCTTTCCCTGCCATGTGCTGATATGGGTTAGGCGCTTCTCTGCGTGGATGGGGTTGCGCTTGCGCCGCATCGTCGGGTAGATGTGAAGGATCTCGATGTCGATATCTATGTAAGTTGATGAAGGTGCTCCAGCCGTCCAGCGGACAGGTTCTCAGATGTTTCCACCAGGCGTTCTCATGGTACAAAGTGTACGGGCCGCACATTGCTCAACTATACGCCTCATCTCGAGTCCACGATCAGATCGACACTCTCGGCCATTTCTTCAAAGGCACCGATACGCTGGACCTGAAGCTCAATCTAGCATCCGCCAGCTACGAAGCGACACAGAGTATCCCTGCTGTGCTTGAATACCTTGGGCCCAATCCCTCGGCTACGTGGGACAAGATCGCCTCTCACGAAGAGAAACTGCA
>JAABUG020006667.1:0-76264 GCA_011319215.2 Scortechinia acanthostroma
CTCGGAACAGAGCTAAGCATGTTGATTCTTTGGAAAGAGATGTCAACGGATATCCCCTTCACCCCCTGTCAAGGCAGAGTACACAGATGTACAGAGTACAAATGAATGAATCCAGCAGATGCCCCTTTCTCACGATGGTGCTTATCCATACCTAAGAGACCGCCCCCAAGCCAAAGATCTCGGCAACAGGTTCAGGTATATGAAAGGGACAATGATCTACAATACCACAACGCCAAAGGCCCACCCAACAATGGCGCAGTCGACTACAGAGCCACTGTGACAGCTCATTCCCCATGATCCACAACATGCGGTAGAGTGCAAAGCAATTGCCGTGTGCAAAAGTACACTGAAAAACTATAAAGGGACCCATATCCTCCTACTTCAGAGATCTTTTACCATCAGCTCATCACTACAACCATCTCAGTCTCTATTCCGAATCCTCCTTGTCTTCCTACAACAAACGGAAAGCACGAATCATCATCATGCGTTTCACCACCCTGCTCCTCGCCATTTTCCCCGCTGCGCTCATGGCATCTCCCGTCGAGACCAACGCGAGGGACGTTGCGGCGAGGGACTTCCCCGGCGTCGCCGTCAGAATGTGGAGCGGCGACGTCTGCGACGGAGAGGTCGAGCCGGTCAACATTGTAGGCCATGGTGCCTACCGCTGCGTGGCCGTCACCAACAAGCGGTCGATTGTCAAGATTACTGAAAGACAGTTAGTTTTTCATCAGTTGTTATTCATCCAGGCAGAAACTAATGTGATGCGTACAGTGGCTGCAAGGTGACGACCTGGAGTGGAAGCAACTGCCAGGGGTCTTCGTATGAATTGGCCGAGGGCGACGCTTACTGCCACTCGATTCTGTACGCTAGTGTTTCTATTGACTGTCCTTAGAGGGCTGGTGAGATTCCCGACTGGGGGTGGTATAATGGATGGCTGGAAGGTTGACGGGAGTAAATGGGTTGTCTGTTTGTCAACTAAGAGGGTACTGCTGTTTCCAAAGAGAAGGTACATTCCGCCAGTTAGATACTGGCTCATTCGTGGACTATAGAAGTAAATATCAAACATAGTCCCTGAGATGTTGTAGACTTTAGCTACATGGGTGAGGTCTTGTGGATGAGTGATACAGAATGGCATGGAACTTACTCTATATGCAAAATCTAGACCATCTAGCTCATCTATCTAGCCTAGGGAACTACCAAGTCTACTATTATTGTGAACCTCTATTGATTAGCTCACTCTCATGTCATCATCTTTTTGAAGGTCTTAGCCAGGTACTTCACAGCCAAAATCAGAGCCCTAAGTCTATCAGTATAGAGTAAGAGACCTAACATACTAGTCTTAGCGAATCATATAAGCAACTATATGAGTTCTTATGTTTAAAATCATATTAATAAGAACAGAGACTGCAGCACCGTCTTATCTCGTAGGAAATGATCAAGAGGAATGACAAAACCCCATAGAAATCAACACCTTGGCTACACTATGATGCTCGTATGCTGTATATATAATAACTAACATTCTGATTTACTGCCTTCAGAGTATAATGGCAACATCATCGTTACTGAGTTAAAGTCACTAAAAGGCATGTCGCGAACATGCTGTTTCCATTCTATGACCTGTCTGTCGGAGAATCTAGGCTGTTCCTGTCATATCCGGCTCAAGAGACCGGAACCAACAGTAAGCACAGTCTCCAATTCGCTTATATATTGATTCTAGACGCACGGCGCGTAGGATAATGGTACCTTAACACCCCAAGTTCTCGAGGGCTAGGGTTGTGATTGGGCCAGGTTGGCCTTTTCTGGAACCACAAAGCCCTAAGGCCCTACCAACTTGCCAAAGCAGACAGCTCTATGATGGCTCATTACTGCAAGTTTAACCCCACATTCTCACTCATAAGTTGCGAACATTCCAGAGGGATTTCTTAGCGTGAACCTATCCGCCGACATTTCCCCATCCGGGACTTGACACCTCTGCGGCCATACCACTCCATAGTTTTACAACTGCAACATTGATATTTCCGTTTGCAAGGCAGAATATTGCAGGCAGACAACTAGGAAATATAATTCGCCCCTTTTCCGGCAGCACTAACTGCGCTACAGGTGGATAGGTAAGTAGTTTTCCCTTAATGCTTTAGCTCCGGGCTGGCTGACCAACGCAGGAATGCAGGATATTAGACGATTGTTGCGTGCCTGCTTCGTATATCTCCTTTACAGTGGGAATAAGCTTCATATATGTATGAGGAGTTCACTATGCACATGCCATGGACCCATCGACCATAGACCATACTCTAGTACGTCGACTGGAAAACCTTAACCTAATATAAATCTTATCCTCCCTTTACTAACCGAGCATATCCACTCAGGAAAGCTTGCCATAGGCCCATAAGGTTGAATTCCTTTGGACTAAGGGCACTACCTTAGACATTTGCGGCGTAGTCCACATCTGCCCCGGAAACGTGCCGGTTTCAGCCAGTAAAGTACTTCATCCTCTATTCTCCCCGTTACTTCTGCCCAGCCGTTAACTCTTTACAGGTTAGTCCAGTACTAACACGAGGCCAAAAGACTCCGCTTCCGCCCCTAAATCCATATTGGCTCCAACAAATCTTCGAGATTCAACTGGCAGAGTTTCACCTAAGACTAGAACGACTAGACTAGAGTGTCTAGAATATGGATTGGGGTAAGCGCCGTGTCTGTTAAGGCGCCGAGGGCCACCTCCGTTGCGACCCTTTTCTCCTAATTCTCTTCTTTCTCTGCGATCACCTTCGCCCGTCCCCTTCAACATGGTGAAATTATCATCGTTGAACCTTCGATATCTCCTTATATTTTCAGCCATCTCGATTTTTACTCTGGGGTTTTGGTTGTTTGGCAGACGGAGTAGTGAGCGACTGGGATTTTGGAGGAGCGAACCGGTGGGATCCAAATCATTTAATATACCATTCGACCACGCAGATTCGTCTTCCGGAGACCATCCGATCGATCAACTCATTAGAGACGCCGATGCAGAATGGCGATCACTGCTTAGAAAAGCGGCGAAGTCTTTCGATGCAGCAACGGACGAATATCGCCGCCGTCGCGGACGACATCCACCGCCAGGCTTCAAAGAGTGGTTCGAATTCGCGCAGGCCAAGGAGGCCATAATTATCGAGGACCTTTTTGACACGATCTACGATGACCTGAATCCATTCTGGGGCCTCCCACCGTGGGAGATCCGACGACAGGCGCAAAGTCAAAAACCGCGCATCGCTATTCGCAACCATAAAGCGGGCGCTGTCGCGGACAACAAACCGCTTTGGTTAGAGTCATGGCTCAGTCTTGTGCAGAGTATCGAGCAGTACCTTCCTGACCTCGATATGCCGTTCAATCCCATGGATGAATCGCGGATCGTTGTGCCTTGGGAAACGATAGCCGAATACATGGTCAAGGAACGTGCCAGCCGACAGGAGATGCACAATAAAACTCTGGCGGAGTTTATCACGCATTACACGCCTGTTACAGATGAGGATGAGGGGAAATTCGAACCTCACTACCTGGGTCCCGGTGATGGTCCATTCTGGGATATGGCGCGTGTCGGCTGCCCCGAAGACAGTCCGGCGCGCAAAACTCTCGCAATAAACTCGAGTTCCGTCCTGCAGGTCGCGATGGAGAATTTTCTGCCACACTCGCAGAACGGCTATGTGCGCAACTGGACCCAGTCCAAGGATATCTGTTGGCGTCCGGAGATGCAGGCGCTGCATGGAACCTTTATCGAGCCCGTGTCTATATCGACGGCGCACGAACTATTTCCTCTTTTCGGAGGATCAAAGCTCCCAGTCAACAATGAGATCCTCATCCCTCCCGCCATGTACTGGGCCAAGGACAAGCGATACTCTGGCGGCAGCAAAAAGGGCGGTGAATGGGAGTCAAAGAAGGATACCTTGATCTGGCGCGGCATCGCATCGGGGGGTCGCAACCGAGTCAACAACTGGACGGGATTCCAGCGCCATCGTCTCCTGGCCATGTTGAACGGCACGTCTATCGCCGCTGCCGAACGGAACAATTCTCACTTTGTGAATTTTATGCTTCCCAGCTACGACTACTACAATTTGGCCTCGGGCCATGCTGGCCACCTCCCAGAGTTCGTGGACGAACACGTGGATGTCGGCTTCATCCATCTAGTATGCTACCCCTTGTCCGACTTGCTCGATCCGCATTGCGACTACAGCGAACCCTACTTTACCCTCGTCGACGCAATGCCCATGGACAAGCAGTTTGACTACAAATACCTCCCCGACGTGGACGGCAATTCCTTCAGCGGCCGGTACCGCGGGTTCTTACTCTCGACCTCCCTCCCCATCAAAGCAAGCATCTACAACGAGTGGCATGACTCGCGGCTCATCCCCTGGGCCCATTTCGTGCCCATGGACTCTACCTTTCTCGATATCTACGGCATAATGGAGTACTTTATTGGATACGGCGGCGCCGGCCATGACCAGGCCGCGCGGAAGATTGCCCTGAATGGCAAGGAGTGGGCGGAGAAGGTGCTCCGCCCTGAGGATATGCAGATCTATATGTATCGATTACTGCTTGAATACGCGCGGATCTGTGATGATAGTCGGGACCGTTTGGGGTTTACGGAGGATGTGTTATGGACTATGCGTAGGAACTCAACCTCGACATGAGACCATGATGTCGAGAGTATATACTTTTCTAATGTGCGATTTACGACCGGCTCTTTCATGTATATATATAGCGTTTTTGACTAATAGAATCTGTATTTTGAATGATCTACCAAGGTGTGCATGCGTCAAGAATGCGCAAAACCTGATATGTAGAGCGGTATAACAACTGGATTTGTGTCAAGCAAGTCATTTGGAGGGCATGTTAGCAGTTTACTTTATCAACTATGTAAATGCAAGAACCCTTAATGCTCGGAAATCTATTTCTATGACTTCCCGACCGCATGCTCTCTGGATGATGTGTCATCAGAATACATTGGTTTCATATTCTTAATCATGCTCCTCTTGCAGGGACTCGGAGCCATTGGGAGCTGATAGGACTTCTTACGGGCTGTGAAAGGTTCTCCTATGAGCTTTATGGGGACGTTTGCTTACTCACGCGGTTCACAACGTACAGTCTTAGCTCCAGCAAAGAAGTAAGTTCTTTCATTAGCGTATAGGATGAGAGGGTGACATAATAGCAATCTATCACTGGTATTTCAGGGTCACTGAGCTAGGTGAGCGGAGCAGGAGTAGAGTTCCATGCTCTTGAGCAGAAGTGAGGGAAGAGATAAAAGGTCGAACTTGCAGTCATGATGAACCGACAGTCACAAAACGCTATGCAAGAGACTAGGAGAAAAAGTAGTGCAGGATTAGGTTAGCATAGCAAGCAGCCCAGGAGCACCATAAGAGCTAAGAGAGGGAGCTTGTTTTGGAATGGTTATGGAGAAAATCAAACATGAGCATTAACGGTGTGCTTTGGATGACATACTCTCTTGTCTCAATGTGGGCTACCAATGCTCCTAAGCTGTCCTGATGGAAAACGAAGGCTATGTATTTTGCCGTGTCAGCCTTCTCTAAAGTAGCTTTAAGGTCTATATCCGTGGGAGCAATACTTTTTAGGCTGCTGTTACTTGATCGACTATCAATTGCCATCGGTGATGCAGAGAGTGCCTCACTACCACGGTATCTGCTTTTCCTTGTTGGAGAACGTCCCGGTACATCCATCTTCACCCTCCATGACTAGCCGATACACATTAACAGCCCCACGTGCCGGGTCCGTGGCATCAGTGCGCTCAATCGTATTGAGCCCGGTTGCGACATGCCCAGGACAGGACGCGTTGACCTTCCAGCGGGGGTACATCCTCGAGTACCAAACACAGAGATGATTCATAGCTGCCTTGCTCAGACTATACCACGGCAGGGGGCGCAGGATACCGCAATTGGCGAGGAGCGTCGTGGAACCCAGGATGGACGAGACGAAGATGACCTTTGGCAGGGGAGAGCGTTCGAGGAGAGGGACCATTTTATCCGTGAGCACCGCTGCCGAGACAGTGTTAACGCGGTATACGTGCTCGTAGACCTCGCGCAGCGAACATGTCTCGGACAAGGCCCCTGAGCTAGTGTCTACGCCAAGGTCACGGCCTGCGGTTCCGGCGTTGTGGATCAGGATGTCCAGTCGGCCGTGGGTGGATTGAATCTTGGCGAAGGCTTGGTCGATGGAGCTGTCTTGGGTGATATCGAGAGGAATCGGAGTGACATTGGAAGGGGAGCCTAGCTTTCGACATGCTTCTTGGCCTCGAGCCAGATCCCGGATCCCCATCCAGATGTGGTGGGTGTCGGGGTGGTTTAGGGCTATCTTCTTGACGATCTCGTAGCCGATGCCGGCGTTTCCCCCGGAGATGAGGACGATGGTTTTGGGCGCCATGGGGAAGCCAGATGGATCCTCCAGGAGGAGCAATAGCTATCTGGGCTCATTATCGGATTGACGACTATCTCGACGAGGCTTCTCGAAGTATCCTCAAGACGGAGATAACGATGTCGGACATCGACACTGGACGCGAGTAATTGCCCCTAATTAACACTGAATTACTGTACAGGGACAGACTGGCTTACTCAGGAGGATGCGTCAAAGTACTTCGTAGTAAGCATAGTATTATCAGCGGCAGGATTATACTCACATCCCAGCTGACTGTCTTGTATTCCTTTCACCTTAGCGAGATTATTATCGGGATGAAGTCAGCCAGCTGAGGTGTTCTCGACAACTGGATCCTTTGCCCCTTAATCACGGTGACCACCTGCTTGGCACTGTGACAGCGTGGAGCCATACAAGATGGGTACGAGATGAGGTGTAAGGATCTGCTTGAAGGAAGAATCTCAAAGTATGTTCTCGTCTAGTTTGCAGCGGTGCAATGGGTAAGTGAAGAATTATAAATAGGTACATTGATTAGAGACCTTCAGTGTCCGAAGCCAACACTGGAGACCAGACGAGACATTAGCTACATTTGATCCTTCGATTGCTACACACAATGCATCTTTCCTCTCTTATCATCTTCCTGGCCTCGGGTCTCCCAGCCTGGACCGCTCAGACAGCCGCCCAGAACGCTCCATGTCTAACCGACGCGGAAGCACAGAAGCTCACGGACAACTTCGCCTGGATGGTAGCCTCGTGGAAACTGAACGTAACCAAAAGCGAGGAACTGATGCTCGAGTCCATCTCCCCCACAGTCCACGACTGGTCCGCCAGCATCCGCAACCTGGAAAGCGCCGGCTGCAGCAGCGGACCGCAGCCCCTCGACAGCAACCGGGAGGAATTCGCCGCCGACCAGACCAACATCGAGCCCTTCGAGTTCAATGTGTTGCAGATATGGCACTCGTGCGCCACCATCACCTTTCGGTGGAACGCGCCGCTGCCCGTCCGCAACGTGACGGGCCTTGTGGTGCTGGAGACGGTGCCCGCCCCGCCTGGCGCCCCCCTTCGACGCATCATCCAGACGATCTATTCGGAGTTTGACACGGCGGCGTTCCTGGTGAATACGGGGGCGTTCCAGCCGGCCAATTGTACGGGTCCGAGCCAAGCTTAGCCTTGTCGAAGGATTGTCGAAGGATGATGGGTGGCGGCCTTAGCGTGTGATCGGACCAGGATAAAGACAGGTTCTGTCCTTTCCTTCGTGGATAAACTAGCATTGAAGAGGATAGATAGATATGCCATGGAGGATCTGGAAGTTTGGAGAAGCGTGCCGAAGGTCATCCTTCGATACGGGACGTGTCTGACTGGATATCCGCCAGAGACGCAAATGGCATCAAAACTGCTTTGACATTTAGACTGTGATTTGCATCATAGCGTAGCGACTTATCCAGCAGCGATCAAATAGCTTTCGTTATGCCAAGTCTATGCCTTTCTTATGTATAAAGAAGAGCTGTGATACCTAGAGTATCTACTTTCTAAGTACATACATAATATGACGCCTTCGAAGCCAAGTTTCTGCAGAAACAAGAAAAGCCAAGAAGGACAAAGCATTCCTCATTGAACTTGGCCTTCAGCCGTGAAGATTAGCATGGGTTGGCAGCCGTGCGACGGCGGCCCGTGAGAAGATCTGGATACGAGGGCGTCTCCAGTCAAGCTGAAGAAAGGATATGCGTGCCTAGACGTCGTATCTGCAGCCACCTCATTGGGCCCTCCAACAAGCCACGGCCGTGCTTATCTGCACCTATTACTCCGTCCCGCGGTGATCCCGCGGAGACTCGATGCAAATTGCCGGAGAATACGAGGTCCTGCATTACAACCTTCCTTCTCCGAAGCCCCTGGGGTTCTGGCCTCTGTCGCTATCGTCCAGAAGGAAGGATGTGCATCCTACTTCGCGTGGCCATTACTGGCCACATGCCTTGAAACGTGTAGGATCACGACTAGACCCCCCTGAAGGAGCGTCATGACGAAATGTTCAGCCTATTATGGCACGACCGACAGCACGAGAGCTGCAGGGCGTCGCTGATCCTAGGTGCTACGCGGCTGATTGGCCATTTCGCCAATTACTTTTCGCTTATCTGTGTCTCTCGATACGAGGATTCCACAAGGATTCTACCCGAATACGGGGTGTCCGCGGCTTGGACATGCATTGCTGTAAGCAGATCTCAACCAGGAATATGCCTATCATTCATACTATGCGAGGAATGGTTGTCTGAACACCTTTTTGAGTGGTTTGATGGCTGACAGCAGAACCTTAAATGGGCCTAGAAGTCATGATACGAATCAAACTTGCTGTGCTCTGGATCTAAGGCCCTCTTGTTTGACAACCAAGCTCCTCGGAGTGGCGCCTAAAGGGGGAGTTTATTTAGCGGGTATCAGACCCAGATGCCTGAGGCTTGTCTCTCCGAACTGACATTTGACACACATTAACCTTTTCATTCCATCATCATGAATACAGGACATACGAGAGTGCGGCCCGGCCAAGGGCCAGGTCCCGGGTCTGAGACAAAGGTCCAGATGGAAACTGAGACTGAGCTCGACCACTGGACCCCCGAGATGGACAGGAAACTGAGGAAGCGGATCCAGAACCGGCTGGCCCAGCGGACATACAGTAACTCTGCCTTTCTCTTGTTGACAGTGCAGCCGCCGGCTAACGGGTGCAGGAAGCCGAATGCGGCAGCGGATCAATGAGCTAGAGCGGCAGGTCGAGGCGCAACAACGAGCCCAGTCGCCCAAGACGACGGCGGCGGCAACCGGAGGCGGTTTGGTAGCGGTGGACGGCAGGGGAGACGGGACTAGCAGGCAGGATCAGGAGCATGAGACGGCGATGCTCGACCCCTGGGTCGAGTCTGCAGAGAGCGCCAGCAGAGAACAGCATTATCTGCTCTGGTCCGGATCCGATCTGGGGCTGCCACCTGGCGCCGGCAGCACTACGATGTCGCCGCCATTCGAGGCGTCGGCATTTAGCCTGCCGGGCTCCATCACGCCGGATCTGGTGCAATCGAGTCGTGTTTCGCCGGGAGAGGACATGAAGAATGGCTGGAGGAACCCCCCCTGGCAGATGGCCGAACGGGCTTTCCCCCAGCTCTCCATCGAATCCGAATCCCGTGAAGCGAAAGCCAATTCAGCCTTTCCGTCTGGTCCAGGATCGTCGACGGCGGGCTCCCGCAGCTCGGTGAGAGTGACAGACAGCAACGCACACAGCCAGGCCAGCAGTCCGTCGCCCTCGTCCTCCCGCCTTGGAAGCCAGGACGGCACCCCCGGCTGTACGGCAACAGTCGAAGAGCGAATCGAGTGGCTCCTCGACTGCGCGCGGCGCGCCGGGTTCGAAGGCCTGGACGACCTTGCCCTGCAGTACTACACGCGCAACTTCGACGCCAAGTCCAGCCTGGCCCTGGAGCAGCGCATGAGCCGCCATCGGTACCTGCCGACAATGGTGGCCGAGCTGCGCCGGTCGTGCGGCGGTTGGTCGGCGTGGCAGTCCCGCGGCTATCTGGACGAGATCCTCAAGTCAGCCGAGGAAATCTGCGCGGCCGAGTGTGCAGAGCTAGGGAGATGCTTGGCCGCGGGGGCTTCTGGTCTGCCTCTGCCTATCACGGAGATTGCGCTGCAGGACAGGCTGCCGCATCTGTGGGCGTTCCTCACGCGGCTGGCGTCGAGTGCTGGGCTGGATCGACAACAGAACCCATCGCGGGCTGTATTTGTTTGTTTGCTGATTTTATGCGGTGTACAGCCGAATTCTACTGTCTGGTCGTATATCAATAGACTTTTAAGAGATAAAATGTAGAGCGTGGAACTACAGTTATAGCCTACAAAATATCCATTGTTCTCATCTAGGTCTGTGAATATGTCCGCCACTATTCAATTGGTCCAAAGGCAATTCAACTAGAGGCATTTGCGATGGAGGGCAGCAACTGCCTGGTGAAATCCCACACCGTAGCTGCGGATGGCGTAAACAACGCTCCCGTATACCACGTATTGCGATATCCCTGGAGTCCGTTGAGCTCCGTATAGAAGCCCCCGGCGATGGCCTCAGCCGGCACATGAAGGCTAAACGGGGTGTGACTGGAGAAGGCGACAAACTCCACCGGCTGACTGCGGCCGGACAGCCGCTGGATGGTGGCCGAGATATTCGCCTTGACCTGCTCGTCCGCCAGAGTGTGGTCGCCCCCGTACCAGAACGAATAGAGCCCGTCAATGGCCGTTGGCGAGATGTGGTACAGTGCAGGGAATTCCGGGATGTGGTAGGGGGTATTGGTTCCCACGTTCACATAGCTGGTGCCTGCCTGCAGACCCGTCTGCGAGACCAGGCCGCAGTAATAAGCGGTGTTCTGGAACTGACTGAACAGGGCGCGCTCCCTCGTGTCAAGGACAAAGGGTACCATGTTGTCCATCGTCAGAGGGATAGTGACCAGCAGCTTGGAAGCAATAATGAGCTTGTTCCCCGATGGAGTCTTGACGACCAGCTTGACGGTCGAGTTGGCCGCGCGCTCGGCAGCAACCACCGTAGACTGCAGCAGGACGTTGGATCCGAGCTCCTGCAGGGCGTTGTCGTACAGTTGATGGTTGTTGTGCTGGGCCGTCGTCACCACGTCGCCCTGCAGTTCCTGCATAAACGCCAGACTATCGGCCTTCATCACGGTCACCGTCAGTTGTTTGAGAATGCTGGCCAGTCCGCCCGCGGCTCCAGCGTTGTAGAGCGTGAAGGCACTATCCTGTAGCCCATACTTGACCACAAACTGTCCAAACGGCAGCAGTAGGTCCTCCGGCACGGGGCTGGGGAGGTCCCATCCCTCGAGCAGGTATGGATACTTCTCCAGCTGCGTCCGGTAAGCGGTTAAATCGGAGGACATGGTGACATTCGTCACGGGCGCGCCGGTTTGGAAATCAACATGTAGTGTCTGTTTCGGAGCACCGCCGCTCAAGGAACCCAGGGGAACGTTCAACCGGGAGAAGAAGTCCTGTACCACGGTGGTGTTCCAAAAGGCAATGACGCCGTAGTCGACCTTGGTGCCCGTGGTTGGGTCGGTATAAGTATTGGTGTGGCCTCCAAGGACGGCGTGCCTCTCGACGACAATCACTTGCTTGCCCTCGTCGGACAGCGTGATGGCGCTGTAGGTGCCTGCCGCACCTCCGCCGATGATGGCAACATCTCGCTGGATTACGTCTGTGGGGTGATAGCAAGCTGGGTTGAATCGGCAGGCATCACTTGCAGCGACGGCGGTGGTAGCCGCGCCCAAGACGTAAAGAAAGAGAGATCTCATCTTGAGGAGTTGTTGGAAGGAGAAGACAGAAAGAGGAATACTGAGATGAGTATGACAGTGTCAAGACTCTCAGTCTCACCAGATTGCCCCGTATCTTATATCCTTATATCCCGTTCCTGTATCCCTCTTTGTCCAACCCCTGAGGCATGGGATAGCCTCAACAACCAAGCATAGAGACACCTGCAGGATCCAGTTCCTCGTATCCGGGGTAATTTGATTATTTCCTTTTCTTTCCTTGTTTACCGAGTCTAGAATATTGCTTACTGCTTACTCACAATACGGAGCTCGATATTATCAAGCTCAGAGGCAACTAATCAAGACGGCTTGGCTCGGATTTAGGTTCAAGATATCAGTTGCATAATCCAGACTATGACCAAGTGAAACATGGCTGACTCGGTGATTCTCATACTTGACACAGTCAGTTACTCACATCATCCGGAGTTCAGAGCTGACGGCATGGAATGCCGTGGATGATGCGTCTTACTCAGACGCCCCGTGTCCATTGTACGCCGGATGTGCATTGTCGAGCTTATTCCAAAGGTACATGAACATATCTTATTTTCACATACTTGACTATGGACCAGGCAGATTGACAGATTTGACGAGTGCCCCTTATTCCCTGGCTCGTATTTCCTCTCCATCCCACTTATTCCAATTTGCATAATGGTAGACATCGCCAAGGTCACAGACCTCGCGGCTGCCGTCCAGCATGCGATAGAGGCCTACAGCCAAGATGACAGCATCGCCAATTACAAGCTGATGCAGACGGCCGTCAGTCGGCTTCAAACCGCCGCCGCGACCCCTGCAGACACCCTGTTCACCTTCCGCCTGCAGGTCGTCGGCAATGTAGCCATCGTCATGCTGATCGAGCTGGGCATCATCGACGCTCTGGTCGCCATGGGCCAGGACCAAGTCCGCGCAACTGAGTTGGCGGCATCCACCGGAACTCAGGAGCAGGTAGTTGGTACGTAAACACCCGTATATAGAACACAGCGCTTGTAAGACGTATGCTGATCAGATAGAACGGCTGATGCGCGTCGCAAGCGGACTCGGGTTCTGCGACGAAGTCGACGAAGCCACCTACCGCGCCAACGAGCTAACCCGCCATCTCGTCCAGCCAGGCTGGAAGGGCGCCCTGCGCTGGATGGACATTATCTACCCCATGGCCGGCAAGATGCGCGAGTATCTCTCGACCACGCGCTTCGGGCGGGAGCCAGCAGGCCCGGTTCCCGCAACCGCGTTCGAGTATACCCACGGCAAGTCCATGTGGCAGGTGCTGGAGGAGAGCCCGGACCAGCGGCGGAACTTTGATCTGTGGATGCGCGAGCGGCGCAAGCACGAGGAGACGCTCTGGCACCGGCGCTATCCGCCCTCTGCGCAGCTGACGCCCGGAGAGCTGAGGAGTGACGCGGAGGCGGTTCTGATGGTGGACGTGGGGGGTGCGCATGGCTCGCAGCTGGTTAACTTCAAGACGCAGTTCCCCGATCTGCCTGGGCGGTTCGTGCTGCAGGACTTGCCGGAGTCGGTGGTAGCCGTCACTAACAAGCTGCCTGGGGTGGAGGTGATGGCGTATGATTTCTTCACGCCGCAGCCGGTCAAGGGTAAGACACTGACGATATTTTTGATGTAGATGTACTGACGTATACCAGGCGCCCGGTTCTACTACTTCCGCAACGTCTTCCACAACTGGCCGGACGAGAAATGCGCGGAAATCCTGCGCAATGTGGTCCCGGCCATGGACCCAGAATACTCCAGCCTGCTGATCGACGACTACGTGCTGCCGAGTAAAGGCGCGCAGCTGCGCAGTGCCATTGCCGATATCCACATGATGGCCATGTTCGATTCGTCGGAGCGGACCTCGCGACAGTACGAGGAGATGTTGGCAGCTGCTGGACTGGAGATTGTGGCTGTCTATCCAACGGGGGTAAACGAGGAGGCGATCATCGAGGCACGGGTGAAGAAATAGCATCAGTTTCTGACTGGGAGAAGTACATAGTCCTTTGTAGACTCAATGCATGATTTAGCCACCTTTACGCTTCGGTAGCTACTTGACTTACAGTCCACTGCATTGTTGGTATCATACGTACTGTAGAAGTGAGCAGGTATAAGACCAGAGTCATGAAACTGGTTGTCTGTTATGGCATACAGTTGGTTTCTAGATACTCTATGGAATCAAGCTACAACATTGTTGAATACAAGTGCTCTATCCAGAATGAGAGCCAATCATAAGAACAGTAGACTGTAGTTATTAAGACTGCATGTAAATATTCCCTCTACTCATATTCTATAACAACATAATGATTAATGCAAAAAACCCATCTCCTGCCATGCACGAATATACTTTCTCACCAGCTCCATCGACACAGGCCCCCGATTACGCAGCGTCGACGAGTGCTCCCGGGAAAGCGTCGTATCCAGAACCAAGCCACCGCAGGACATGCGCTCGAAATTGTTCTCTAGGAAGTCAATGATGCGCAGCGCGGGGTTCTCAGCTTCATTCCCAAACTGCCGGACGCGCTGCACCCACTCGGCGAAGGGGATCACCTGGCTGGCGCCGATGCCCAGCGCGTCCGCCAGCGTGGCGAGCATTTCGTCCCAGGGCTGCCGGCTGGGGTTCTCGATGTGGTAGATTGGGAATGGACGGGGCGCGGACGAGAGGAGGAGGTCGCCCAGTGTGGCGGCGACGTCGGTCACCGGGCACCAGGAGAGCGTCCCGTGCAGGCGGGGCAGGGCCTGTATTGTCTGCGAGGACTTGATGAGGAAGGCAAAGTGCTCGACGGGGTTCCAGTATCCGCTGGCGGTAGACCCTGAAATCTGCCCGATGCGGACGGACATACGGCGGAAGTGCTGGGGAGCCTGGCCCAGGGTGCGGTCGAGCATTCTCTCGCAGACTAGTTTGGCATCGCCGTATCCGGTGGGCAGCACGGACTCGACCCCCACCGGCCTTTCCAGGACCAGAGGGTTCTTGGTCCAGAGCGGCTGGTGGCCGACGGTGGCGATCGAGGAGATGAACTGGAAGCCGACCTGCTGGTGGTGATGGCCGTGGGCATAGCAGGCGAGGTCGATGAGGTTCCTCATTGCCTGGAACTGTGCTGTAAAGCCCTGGATCCCGCGGGTGATGCTCATCGGCCACGCGTTGTGAACAATGTCGGTGACTTGGGCCGCGAGGCCGGTGTATTGCGCCTCGCTGAGTCCGAGCCACGCCTTGGAGGTGTCCACTTCGAGGACCTGCAGCTTGCGTTGAGAGGCCGCGTCCAGGGCTATTCCCCGGCTGGACAGCATCTGCATCTGTCGTGCTTCCGCTTCGATCCCGCTGCAGCGACGGTTCGCGCAGAACACCGTCCGCACATCCGGCCGGAAGGAAAGATGCGCGACCAGATGTGACCCCAAACTACCGGTGGCCCCGGTCACCAGGATCACCCGGCCCTTGGATGGAACAATTGCCTTGCCGTCTTGACGCAGCGGAACGGTGAACCCGTGCGTGTGTTGGTGGACATAGTGCTCAATGGCGGCTTCACGTTGTGCGAGGTCAGCGGACGTTACAGGTGGGACGGGCGTGACAGAGGAGAGGGCGTACCTGGGCCCTTCAGCGAGGGCAATGATGATGCGCTGGATTGCAGCCTCTGGGAGATGGCCGTCCGTCCAGTCGACATGGCCGTATCCCACCGAGTGCAGCGCGCGCTCCCAGGCCTCTGGAGGCGACAGCGCGTGCGTACGGCCATCGTTGAACAGCCACCAGCCCTCGATCAGGCCAAAGACGAGGTCGACCCAGGGTACGAGCTGCGTCATTTCCAGCATCATGAGGAAGCCGTCGGGGCGTAACAGCTGGCGGATATTCCCCGTGGATGTGGTCAGGCTATGTGTCGCGTGGACGCAGTTGGTGGCGATGATGATATGCTGGGTGTGCTGCAGCTCGGCCGGCGCGGGCTTCTCGATATCCAGAACCTGCGACCGGACCCATGGGTACTCCTTGAATCGCTTGCGCGCCGCTGCGACAAGCGACGCGGACAGGTCGGTCACGGTGTACTGAACCGGCACTCCCAGGGAGCTAAGTAGAGGCAGCATCTTGGCCGTGGTTCCGCCCGTACCAGCACCCAGCTCCAGAATATTGAGCGTACCACTGGTGGGATCCAGACGAGACACCAGACTCTTCAGGAAGGCTTGCATCTGCGTGACCCAGACCTGGTTGATGGGGGACTTGCCATACATGTTCGAGACCACCTCGCGGCCCTCAGGGTTGCCGAAGATGAGCTGCAGAGCGTCCGCCTTTCCCACGAGGCAGTCGGCGAGTCTGACTCCAGTCATATAGGTCAGCTCGTGGTCGTAGATATGGTCTGGGTTGCTGGCGACAAGCTCGTCAAGAAGCTCTCGCGCGGTCTTCTGCGGTGCGCTCACGGCAGACCGTATAACCCGGTCCCCGTCCACTTGGATCAGCTTTGCATCTCGCTCCAGAAATGTGTAGATCCAGTCCACAAACTGGCGGTGACGCGGAAGGGCCGTAATCCGACTCAACACCTCGCCCGGCTGGGCCGTTCGTAGCGGGCATCCAAGCTGCTCAAAGGCGTCGAGAATGAGCGCGGCACACATTTCGTTGGACTTTGGCAGGATCTGGTCCGCATATCCCCCGAATCGACAGTCCTGGATGAAGCGATCGGTCTGCGCTTTGCATTCGGCAAAGGTGTCCACAACCATGCTGGCCGACAGGCTGGCGACGCTGGGGACGCTAGCGACTCCATTGACACCGTTGGTGACACCGTTGGAGACTCCATTGGTGACACCGTTAGTCGCGTGAATTCCATTGCTCTGGCCATTGACACTATTCAGAGACTCTGTCTTCGCAGGAGCTGTACTGGCCTCTTCATCCTGCGCTCCATCTTCCTCGCCAACACCCAGCACTGTCGCGACCAAGGAGACCAGATGGTTAAACTGAGTGACATTGAGCAGCTGGTCCGCCTCGAACGAACACGAGAAGACGCCTTCAATCTCCCGCGCCAGTTCCATCCCCATCAGGGAGTCAATCCCTAATTCATACAGGTCCGACTCGTCGCGGATCTCGTCCGCCTCTACTCCTGAGACGTTTGCAATGATTTCGCGGACCTTCCCGGCGATATCAATGCTGGGTTTCTTTGGCGCGGCCTTTGCAGAGGGCTGGGGATCTACGACCCTCTCCGGGAGAGGAGCATGCAACTGGACTGGTTGAATATCAACCGGGGCGACACCATTCTGCGTAGGCGTTGTGGAAGCCGCAGGGCCAGGGCTAGAATTCCCAAGAATGCTACGGAGCGCAGCCTTAGGGACGAGCTGGTAGTGGATGCCCAAGATCACCTCGGCCAGACGCCCCGTCTTGGGATCAAAGACAAAGACATCGCTCAAGAATCGCTTGGCGGCAGGGCGTCGATGCGTCGCGAAGACTTCCCACTCCGCCGCGTCCGCCGGCGCCTGGCTCGATCGGAACCAGCGGTCGATGCGGTTCGAAATGTAGACCTCCGCCGACGAGCACTCGTCCGTCATGACGTTGATGAAAATGCCTGCAACCTGGCAGAAGGAATCAGCCAGGCCTGGGTCCAGCCATGGCGTCGGGGTTGTGCTGGGGCGGGCGTGGACTACCCGTCCGGCGGACTCGTGGTCTTTTCCGACTAGCTTCTGCAGCCCGCGGTACATGGGACCGTATTCGACGATGTCGCTGAAGCGGCGGTAGATCTTGGTGCCGGTCAAGACTTCGTCGGCGCTGGGGCTGTGGAGCAGTGCCTGGCAGCGCGCCTGCCCGATGAGATGCTGGTATCGCTCGAGCTCCTCCGACAGTGGGTCCTCGGCCGCTGGTCGGAAGATGACGTCTCCCGTGGCGTGAACAGTGGTCTTCTTCTCAGGCGAAGTGATGCTGGTGCTCGACATCTTCCAGCTCCATTGGCCGGAGCGGGGGTCGCTTCTCTGCACATCGAGCCACACGGCCGTGTCTGCAGATAGCGACATGGGAGCGTGGTTGACCAGGTCTCTGGCCTCGGGCTGGACTTTGCTGGAGCCGTAGAGACTCATCAGGGCGTCGATGGCGATGCTCAACTGCAGCGTGCTGGGGCAGAGCGGTGCCGTCTGGGCAATGATGTGGCTGGACACGTAGTTATGGAACTGCTCGATGGTTGTATTGATCTGGAAGCGAGCAACGCATTGCTGGCTATCCTGGTAACCCAGGAAATTCCACATGGTCTTGGGAGGCAGCGAGGACTGCCCAGGCACCTGAGGCGCCGCTGCCACTGAAGGAATCGGCCGCAGCTCCATCCAGTGCCGGCTCTTCTCGAACTGATACGGTGGAAGCAGAAGCGTGTTGTACATGCTTGCTTGCATGGCATGGTGTGGCCAGTATCTGACATTCACGCCTTCCTCCCAGAGCCGGAGCGTCGCGTCGGTCAGCCCTTGTACGCCGCTGTCCAGATTGAGCGGCTGGAAATGGCACGACTTGGGGGCGTCCAGGGCCCGCTGGGCAATGTTGGCGATGGTGGAGTTGAAGCCGGCCTCCAGCCAGATGGCGTCGGGGTACCTTTGCGCCAGACGCCTCGCCGCATTGTGGAAATGGACCGGATTCCGCAGATGGTCGGCGAAGAACGATTCTCCCATCGGCTGGCTGCAGCGATCGTCTTCAGTTGCATGTTCCAGGGGGATCACTGCAGAGCTAAACTGAACCTCCTTCCCCAGTTGCTTCAGTTCGCTCCGAAGCGGTTCCACCAGGCAGGAATGGAAGGCGTTGGTCACATTAAGCTTTTTATGTCTGATGCCGCTGGCCTGCGCTATTTGCACCGCGGCGTCAATGGCCGCAGCGGTGCCCGCCAGCGTAAAACTGGTCGGTCCATTGAAGCAAGCAATGCTTGCAGACCCGTCAGACACCTCGGCAGTGGCCCTCAGCAGGGCCTCGACGGACTCGCGCGGGCCTTCCACGGCCATCATCGCCCCCTTCTCCGGTCCCCACTTCTCCTGAATCAGACTCGCCCTGCCAGCGACGGCCTTGACGGCATCACGCAGGCTCAAGATCCCCGACACGCACAGCGCCGTCAGTTCACCAAAGCTGAAGCCGACCAGGGCGGCTGGCCGGATCCCACAGTCGATCCAGCTGCGTGCGCACGCATACTGCGCGCCAAAGAGCATGGTCTGCAGTTTCACCGTGTCCTGGACGGACGACTTCTGGAAAATGTCCGGGAAGATACTCTCCAGACCAAGGGACTGGCACATGGCATCGTATTCGTCCAGCCAGTGCCGGAAGACCGTCACCTGTTCGTAGAGCTGTGGCGAGAGTCCCACAAAGGTCGACACCTGGCCGCCGAAACACATAACCACCGGCCGCTGACCGTCGCCGTGAGTCTTCGCCGCGCTGGTGTCGCCTTTTTCAAACCGCGCCAGCTTGTCCAGCACCTCTGCCACCGAGCTGCATCCGAAGATCAACGCCCGCGGCAATTGGCGGTTCGATTGCTGCGCCACTTGGAAGGACAGCGAGGAGAGAGAGACTTCCGGATGGCGTTGCAGGTACTCGCGCAGCGCCGCAGCGTACCGTTGCAGACTGTCGTCGCTGAGACCCGTCAGCCAGAACGGACGCTTCCCTTCTGACTCGGCCTGCTGCGCGGGCCGGGACCTCGGCCCTTGGGTCACGACCATGCAGGCATTGGACCCGGAGGCGCCGTAGTTGTTGATTAATGCCGCGCGGAAGTCCTGTATCCAGGGTCGCGAGGAGGTAGGGATCTCGATTCTGTCAGAGGGCGATGCGTTGATCCCGGGGCTTAAGGTCTGGAAACTTGCTTGAGGGGGAATGGCGCCCATGTTCAGCATCAGGAGAGTCTTCAGCAGGGCAGCAATCCCCGAGGCGGACTCTGTGTGTCCGATGGCGCCTTTGACGGAACCGAGGGCGAGAGTGTCGTGCCGTCGTTTGCCCCCGACGACGCTGCGGATACCGTCATATTCAGCCGGGTCCCCGACAGGTGTCCCTGTGCCATGGGCTTCGACGTAAGAAATGTGCTGGGGCTGGAGCCCGGCCTGGTCGATCGTATCACGGAAGAGGTCGGATAAAGACGGTGCATTGGGCACGGTGATGGGCGTGCAGTTCTCATTCTGGTAGACATTGCTTGCAGCGATGATTCCCAGGATCTGATCACCGTCCGCCAGGGCCAGCTCAATCGGTTTCAGGAAAACAGCTCCCACGCCCTCTCCGCGGCAGTAGCCATCTCCCCGCGCATCAAAGGGCTTACACTGACCAGTCGGACTGAGAAAGGACGCTCCGGCGAGATTCTGGAACCATTCGGGGCTGGTCATGATGTTTACTCCTCCCGCCAGCGCGCCCTTCACTTGGCCAGATAGAATAGCCTGACATGCCAGATTAATCGCCACAGCGGAAGAGGAGCACGCGGTGTCAACGGTCAGTCCAGGTCCCGTCCATCCAAAGTAATGACTGATTTTCCCAGCCGCAAAACTCTTGAGATTGCCCGTGGCCGAGTACGCGTTGGCCGGCGCACATGCGATATTCCGCTCGTAGTCGACTAGTCCAACACCGATATAGCATCCGATATCCTTGCTAGGGTTGGCCTGGTTGAAGTACCCGGATTGCTCGACCGCCTGGTATGCCGCCTGCAACATGAGCCGGTGCTGGGGATCCGTCGATGCCATCTCGCGCGGGCTCTTCTTGAAGAACTTGTGGTCGAAGGCGTCGTATCCATCAATGAAGTTCCCGTACCATTTGCGCTTGGGGTCCTTCTCTCGCCAGGGTGTCTCGATTGTGAACCGCTCCGGAGGGACCTCGATGTGCTGGGACTTTCCTGAGCACAACACCTGCCACAGCTGATCCAAATCGTAAGCGCCCGCGAAAGTCGCAGACATACCGACGACAGCTATGCCTCGGCGAGAGAGGCTCTGTCTGTAGGGTACTGGGGCTTGCGGATCCAGCAGCGACGCTCTGCTGATGGGAACCTCGAGGGGCCCCAGCTGATCCAGCATCACTAGGCGCGGGCCCAGCTTGCGAGCCAGCCAGCCCGGGGCGCTATTTTCGGCGCCAAAGACAACGGCTACCGCGTTGTCAGACCGCAATGTGGAAGCGTCCAGTTGCTTGAAGGCCTGAAACCATTGGCATTGCTCGGTGAGCATGGATTGCGTGATGGTGCGATGAAGGGGACCGCTGCGAATGAGGGCCCCGTCGTCGATGTTGGAGCGAGTAGGGAAGACGAGCTGGCCCGCGTCGGGGAATTGGACCTCCGGATGCGAGTCGCAGAAGGCATGGAGGGCCTGCAATGCGGCGACGTGGTCTTTCGTGTGGAATCTGCCGCCCAGGCTGATCTCAGCGACGATGATTCCCGCTGTCTTGAGTTCCTGTTGTAGTGCGGATGCTGCACGCGCGCTGGTCGTCACAGTGGCCTTGTTCTCGTCGATGATGACGGATATGTACGCGTCGGGATCACGTTGAATGATTTCTCTCGCCTTCTCCCCCAGGGCCGCGGAGCTCCAGGCAATGGTGAAGCTCTGATTCCCTCCCGAAGCCTGGTTCTGGGCGTCGACAATCGACCCGACCAGCATGGCCAGGCGGATGGCCACGGCGCCATACTGCTGTAGATCAGCCCGCGTGGATGAACAGGCCACGGCCGTTGCTGCCAGTAGACCAGTACAGAGCCCCATGCTCTCGGTCGTCCTGAGGTAGCTGACGGACAAACGGTCTTCCGTCTGCTGGGCCAGGCCGAGGAACTGCAGATACTGCGCTAGATGAGAAACGACTACCAGCGGGGTGATGATGGTATTCGGCAGCGGAAAGGTGCAGTTGGCGAACGAGCCGGTGCAGAGCCACGTAGACAGGTCTTCGAGGTACTCTCCACCGGGGAACTCGTGCAGGGCTTGAATCTCGGGGGCCGCGTCAGTCCAGTACTTGCGCAGCTCGGTGAGGCTGTCTAGCAGCCACGAACACTCGGGGTTCTGCAGAAGAGCAGTTCGTAGGTGCTCGGCGGCATGGTTGTCGAACCCCAACGCTTGCGACCCGAAGATCAGCACCTTGGGGGTGGAAGGAGAGGTGAGTGCATTCATTTCGGCTTCTACAGTTGATGTGAAGTGAGTTGCAGCAGGAATGTTTGTCACAAGTGCAGCGACATGGACCTGGCCATGATAAACATTGAGCCATCCGGAGACTCGCTACAGCCTCACTAGCAGTTCATCTGATGCACGTATGGCAGAAGCCGATGGAAGTGAACTGACTGTATCTGGAGTCAGGGGCTAATCTCGGCCCCTTAGTAAGTCCTTATCTCCAGTAGCTGGCGTAATAGGTAGCTAGTAACTGCATATCGGTCTAACTCGATCGTAACTTGTGGTGAGACTGTGTGGGACGGAGGATGACTTGCTCGGATACGTGCAGAACGAGCCACTGTCTATATTACTATCCAAAAAAGTTGCATATCGTCTACATGGTAAGTACACAAATCTGTCTGTACAGTAATTCTATTCTCTATGGCTGAATCACTGTCTATACAGTATACAGCTCTGACATAGTATGATAACAGCAATTAATAGGCCAACAAGCCACCCCAATATGTTCAAGTACGAGATTACGACAGAGAGTAAGACAGTAAATAAGAATATTTACCTGTTTAAGAGAAAGACTACATAAATTCTACAACTGTATTGCTAGACATAGATTGTACTTAGACAGTAGTTGTATAGACAGATAGACACACTTCACCCCTGGCATAGAATGTATATCCAGATATGCTGACGGTCTACATCCATTGGCTACGTTTAATAAAGGGTAAATCAATAGGATTCGGTGATCTAGCAGCTTCAATATCGTCGAGGCAGTTAAATTCAAGTGGCCAGTAAGACGATTCTAGAATGACGATGATGAGGAGGATACTAATAATCATAAGTGACTAAGAAGACGAAGAAGATAGAAGACATAAGATAGAGGGTAGAAGAATGATACTGCATATGGCTTACTCAGAGCTCTTAGTCGATGCAATGCTGCATATACGCCCACTTAACTCCGTATCAAATGAAGCATGACTCAGACAAATGAACCTCAGAGTAGAAATGATACGTACAGGCAAACCAATCACTCCAGTACCGTCACTCTGCACAATCGCCATGCCTCAACTCGACAATCAATGGTTTCTCTGGCTCTCTCCCCTCCTCCTCCTGGCCACAGCCCTGATATGGCGCTTTCTCCAGCGACAATGGAGGCTACACCACATCCCCGGCCCCTTCTGGGGGAAGATTACCGACTTCCATCGCGCATGGTTTGTGAAGGCAAAGCGATCACATTTGGTCCAGCAACAGTACCATGAGCGCTATGGTCCGCTGGTGCGACTGGGACCGAATATGGTCTCTGTCGCCGATCCGGCCGCCATCCCGGTCGTATACCCGGCTCGGCCAGGGTTTCCCAAGGTTTGTTAAGCTTAACCACTTTTCTACAGAAGACTAAATGGAGTGATAGGGTGCATTCTACGAAGCCTTCATTCCCTACACCAAAGCCGGCTCGCCCCCGGCCATCTTCACGGCCCGCGATGAAGAGCTCCACAAGCGACTGAAAAGTCCCATCGCGTCACTATACAACCTCTCCAACGTGGTGACGCTGGAGGGACTCGTGAATGAGGTCCTGGGTTTACTATGCCGCCAGCTGGACACGCGCTTCGCCGGGACCGACCAGTCCTTCGATCTCGCCCGGTGGCTGCAGTATTTTGCCTTTGACACGATGGGAACCATGACCTTCTCCCAGCGCTATGGGTTCCTGGAGCAGGGGCAAGATGTGAATGGGATCTTGGGAACCATCTGGAAATTCATGCTCACCGTCGCTCCTGTCCGTCTCCCTCCTTTTCTTCGAGGCACTACCAACTAACCACAGTCGGCTTAGATGACCCAACTCCCGTGGCTCGACAAGCTTCTCCATAAGAACGCACTGATGCTCCGCCTCCGGCCACACGGCGGAAACGCTATTCTCAAATTCGCAGGAGACAGAGTCCAAGAGCGACAAGCGCAGGCCGCGAGTGCAAAAGGCGCACCCGCCCCTGAAAACTGCGACTTTTTGACCCGTTTTCTAGAAATCCAGGCTGCGAAGCCGTCTACGCCGCCATGGTACATCTCCCTTTGCTTTTATTTTCGCAATGCGTGGCTGATGAACTAGGGCGGCGATGGTATGGACGTTTTCCAACGTGATCGCTGGCTCGGATTCAACCGCGTCGGTGATGCAGACGGTGATGTTCCAGCTCCTGGCGCATCCTGACTCGCTGCGCAAGCTGTACGAGGAGCTCCAGACAGCCGAAAAGACAACAGGGCTCAGCCGGCCGTTTCCCACGTGGCAGGAGGTGGCGGAACTGCCCTATCTAGATGCCTGCGTCAACGAGGCTATCCGGCTCCACCCGCCTTTCTGTCTGCCGTTGGAGCGAGTCGTTCCTGCAGAAGGCGTGGTCATCTGCGGCCAGTATGTGCCTGCGGGCACGGTCGTGGGAATGAACCCGTGGGTGGTGAACCGCCATCGGCCGACTTTTGGAGAGGATGCGGACACCTGGCGGCCCGAACGATGGCTTGAAGGCGATGCTGAACATCGGCGGAAATTGGATGCCGGCATTATGACGGTTTGTCTGGTAATCCCTTTTTTCCTGTGCATTGCTAACGGAATACAGTTTGGAGCTGGGAGAAGGGTCTGCCTGGGCCGCAATGTTGCGTTGTTTGAAATCAAGAAGATCGTCCCGGCACTGGTGCTCAACTACGAGGTAGCCCCCCTGACTCAGAGACAGAAGAGAGAAGACTAACAGGATGCTAGATTCACCTGCTCGATCCGAAGTCCCATGTTACCGAGAATTCCTACTTTTTCCGACAATATGGGATCAATGTCCGGGTGAAAAGGCGGGCGTAGTAAGAAGACGAACTAGTTCCTTGCATGCATGACTGTCTTACTCATTCTTACTCAGACAGAGGATAATGCGATAGTGCTGCCTTAGTGACTGCATTAGTAGCTACTAGTAGTTAGACCTTGCCTGGCTTATCTTATGATCGTGATGAGCCTAGATTCCTGATTGGACCCATGTTAAGCGTATCTATATACCAAAGCTTAAGATCTTCAAGCTTATAGATAGTGAACAATATTCCCTCTTAGCTCCATCCTACTGATTATCATCCTTTGGCCCGTTCTACAATCCATCATTCTCGGCACCTTCTCTCACGATGTCACCAGCATTCTCCGTTCCAGCAGCACCCCCCAGCCCCGGAGCAGACAGTACAACCCTCCACCTCCCCCGAATCCTCTGCCTTCACGGCGGCGGCGTCAACGCCACCATCTTCCAGGCCCAAGCCCGCGTGCTCATCCGCGCCCTGCCCGGGTTCCGACTAGTCTTCGCCGACGCCCCCTACCCCAGCAGTCCCGGGCCGGGCATCGTCCCAGTCTACGAGTTTTGGGGCCCCTTCCGGCGCTGGCTGCGGTGGAAACCCGAGCACCCACCAGTCGAAGACGACGAAGCCTCGCGCGCTATTCTTGACAGTCTGGAGATGTGCAAGCGCCGCGATCCGGGGACGGGGCCGTGGGTTGGTCTGCTGGGGTTCAGCCAGGGGGCGAAGATTGCGGCCAGCGTGCTGTACCGGCAGCAGATGGAAATGAAAGACGGACGGGAGGACTCTGACACCGACTGCTACCGTTTCGCCGTCCTGATGGCCGGGAGAGGGCCGCTTGTGTTTCTGTCAACGGACCCAGACGCCCATTGTCCCCCTGGTCTGGCTTCTGCGGGGCAGATCTCCACGGCGAATGATCCGCTGCCGCCTAGGACCCCTGATGTGCCGCTTCGGCTGCCGACGATCCATGTCCATGGACTCAAGGACCCGGGCTTGTACTGGCATCGGGATTTTTTAAAAAGGTATCATGATCCGAGCACGGCTACGCTGGTGGAGTGGGATGGGACGCATCGTATTCCGTTGAAGCAGGAGACGGTTAGGCGCATTGCGGCTGAGATCTACCGGGTGGCGAGGGAGGTAGGGGTTAATGTGTGATATTGGATATAGACCTAGATATACGGTAGATAGATACAGGCGAAAATCAAGACTGCTTCGTCGGGACCAGTGAGACTGCCTTGTAGTACAGGAAATTCTCAATTCCGTAGCGTCCGTTGTTGCTGCCCCATCCGCTGCCCTTGAAGTTGGTTGCTGGGCCGGCCGCTGTATAGTCAGTGAGTAAATGCGTTTATGATAGAATGTAAGAGGAGGGGACTTGACTCACGCTCGGCAAACAAGGTCATGTTGTTGATCTGGACCATTCCAAACTCCAGCTCCCTTGACATGCGCAGGCCCCGTTCATAGCTGCCCGTAAACACCCATGCGGACAGCCCGCCGATACGCGAGTTCGCTTCGGCAATCGCCTCTTCGTCCGTCTCCACCGCCACAAGAAACGCAGTCGGGGCAAAGGCCTCCTCTGTGGACAGGGTGGAGTCCGGGGGCACGTCGACAAGCACCGAGGGGGCCAGCGACGCCGAGTCCACCACCTCACTGCTTCCGTACAGGAAGCGTGCACCCCCCTGGACAGCCTTGTCAATCGCCGCTTTGGCCCTGTCGACATGGGCACGAGAGATGGCCAAACCCGGCGAGGGCGCCTGTTGCATGGCCGCGACCAGCAAGCGCGAGAATTCCTCCCGGACAGACGCCTGCACGATGATGCGCTCGGTGGCGAAACAGGCCTGGCCATGGTGCATGACGATCCCCTGCGCGACCAGGCGCGCTGCATTTGCCAGATCTGCATCGTCGAGCACGATCGCCGGGCTTTGGTCGCCCAGTTCCATGAATACGGGCTTTAGATGCCGCGCCGCCATGCTCCCGATGATCCGGCCCACGGCTGCGCTGCCGATAAACTCGATCTTGCGGAGGGCGCGGTGTGCGATAACTGTTTCGGTGATCTCAGCTGCCGTGGGGCGATCGGCTGTGATCATGTTGATGGCGCCTGGCGGGAAACCGGCGTCGAGGAAGGTCTGCACCACCAGCTGGTGCGTCCAGGGGCACAGCTCCGACGCCTTGAGAATCACGGTGCATCCTGCCGCGAGGGCGTTGGCGATGCCGCGGACGGAGAGCACGACCGCCGCGTTCCATCTATCAAATCAGCATCAGCATTCCTCAATTACTAAACAGGGAGGAAGCCCTACGGCGCTATCAACAACACCGGCCCCACCGGTTCCTTGAAAACGAGGTGCGTATAGCCAAAGTAGGACGGCTGGATATCGCCCACGACAGCGCTGGCGACGGCGCCGGCAACCTCGCGACAGAACCCCGACGTCTGCATGGCCGTGAACCGGGCCCAGCTTTCTCCGCCGCTCGTTTCCTGCATCTGCCGCATCGACACCTCGTCGACGCGACTTTCAAAGAGCTCGGCGGCGCGAAGCAACAGCCGCCGACGCTCGTGCACGGGTGTGTGTTTCCAGCGCTGGAATGCCGCGGCGGCTGAGTCGACGGCCTGCACGGCCACCTCGGGCGTCACGGTCTGGCCGTAGTGAAGAATCTCCTGGGTCTTGGCCGAGAGAACAGGGAAGCTGGCGGTCGATGGAAGGATCACGGGTTGGCCATCGATGATGTTGGCGACGATGGTCTTCCCGGCGTCATCTTGCGTTCGTTTCGCTGCGGCCATTGTATGCCTCGTTTTTGTCAGCTGAATTGATTCCGATCAGATATCCACCGGTCGTGGTGGCTGTTCGTCGTTGTTCTCATCATGATGCTATACTATACATATTGCCATATAAGCGCTGATCGGCTGGAGGAATTAGTAAGAGACAAGCTTCTGAGTAAGACATGCATGATGCCTTATTCTTATTCTTATCCATTTCCGGCTAATTAGCGGCGAATTTCTACGCATGTTTCACCCCGGATTTAAGCCTGGATTTATGTCGTTTACTCCGATGCTGCCCTGCACTTAAGCCTAAGCCGCACCCGTCTCTTTGTCCTCATTGCAACCTACAAGGCATACTCTGTTGCAAACATCATTCCTGGATATCTTCATCTCATCATGACCCATCTCCTAGTCGTCTTTGGCGCAACAGGCCAGCAAGGCGGCTCCGTTATCAACCACGTCCTGTCCGACCCCGTCCTCTCCAGCAAGTATTCCCTCCGCGGCGTCACACGAGATGTCACCAAACCCGCCGCTCAAGATCTCCAAAAGAAAGGCGTGGAAATTGTCTCTGGCGACCTCGACGACCCAGCATCCATCCACGCCGCCCTGCCAGGCGCACACACCGTCTTCGCCATGACGCGCACAATCTACGACGAGCAGGGCAAAGCACGTGAAGAACGACAGGGCAAGGCCATCGCCGACGCCGCCGTCGCCAGCGGAGCGCAGTACGTGATCTGGAGTTCAGCAACGCACGCCGGCAACGCCTCTGGCGGCAAGTATCCCGTCCCGGCGTACGATGTCCGCTGGGACGTCGAGCAGTATATCCGCGGCCTGCCCATCAAGAGCGCGTTTGTGGCTCCCGCAACCTTCATGCAGAATATGAACGGCATGATGAAGCCGCGGCCGCGCGACGACGGCACGTACGCCATCGCCAACATCCACAGCCCGCAGGCGCGGTTCCCCTGGGTGGATATCGTGGCGGACATGGGCAAGTTCGTCGGGGTTATTCTCGCTGAGCCGGAGAAGTACCAGGGGAAGGTGCTTGCGGCGTCCTCGTGCATTCATTCCTTAGAGGAGGTGGTGCAGATTCTCAGTAGGGTCTCTGGCAAGACGGTCAAGTATGTTGAGATGCCGGAGGCGAAGTTCCGGGAGTTCTGTCCGCCGGCTGGCGCGGATGGCATCGTGAATATGTTTTGGTTTATTCAGCACTGTGGGTACTATGGTGCGGATACGGAGAAAGTGGTGGAGTGGTCGATTCAGCAGGTCAAGGGGAAGCTTGTCTCCATGGAGGAGTTTGCCAAAACTCTGCAGTTTTGAGTTAGTATTGCCGGGGACGATGTATATAGATGTGCACTAGCGAATACTCATTAATTGCTATCTTTCTTAAGACTTTTACCGGGGAGTAGCATTTGGCATGCAGCTGCTGTTAGGTATACAACATGGTAACATAGCAAAGAAGTAAAGCCATTATTGTCCAATTCTTCTGATGTGTAATTGGCCGTTGGATAGTTATCCAAATATCTTCCTTGTCTTAAAGCACTTGGCCATCTGTTCATATACCTTACTCAGTTCCAAATCCCCTTCCACTGTCGACGCATCCCATAACTGATTGTCCACCAGAAACTCCCATGCAACCCTAGGCCTCTGTCGGAACGCAAACACCAAATGATGTGCCATCTTGCAGCCAGCAGTATCTGTTGCATCAGGGTCTGCCCCTTTGCCAAGAAGACAGCGAACCATCTCGAGTCCACTCCGTGCTGCCAGGTGGAGCGGAGTACTGCCATATATAGTTGTTCTTGCCTGGATATCAGCGCCTGCTTCTAGCAGAGCCTCCACTCTACTAGGCACACTTGAAAAAGCAGCACAGTGAATAGGATAGACGAGTTCCAGCTCGTCTTGTTGGTCATCATCAAAGACCAGCTCATGTAGGAACTCGCCTGTCTGCCCAGCGGAATCTAAGCACCTATCATCAGCAGGCGCGTTGACATCAGCGCCATACTGGATTAGATAGCGGACTAGTGTATCTCCTTCCGCCTGTACTGAATACGCGGCATAATGTAAAGCCGTATGGTTTCCAGGATTCGATCCGATGTTTGGGTCAGCTCCGTGCTCGAGCAGATACTTGGTCATGGTACTCTGACAGGCAAAAATAGCAGAGTGCAATGGAGTCCAGCCATGGATACCAGTTTCGTTCACTGTCAGATGGCTATGATCTAGGATCCAATGCACGGTATCTACACGACCGGCTTCGGCTGCGCGGTGGAGGATAGATCCATTTGTCTTGCTCCGGGCATGGACATCCCCTCCAGCTTGTACTAGCGCCTGCACCACAGCTAGAGAACTATGGTATGCCGCCTCATGCAGCACAGTCTCCCCATACATATTGCGCAGGTGGACATGCGCCGACGCAGCCAGTAGCTCTCTGACGGCGGGGAGATTATCTCCCTGCGCTGCATACCATAGTGGGCTCATCCCGAATGGAGCCAGAGCATTAAAATCCGCCCCTGCGGCTATCAAGTATTTCAACAAGGCCGTATCATCCTCCATCGTCTGTTCCTCAACCCATACGCTCCTCTTCCCAGCCGCAAAGTGCAACGGCGTTTCTCCCTGCGTAGTCACATCATGGATATTCCCCCCCTCGCGGATCAGCACCTGCACACATTCCAGGCTGTGACTCATTGCTGCAAAATGAATCGGCGACGTCTGCGAAATGTCCCTTGCGAAGAGGTCATATCCTCTCTGTCTCCGGTACTGAATCATCATCTCAAGAATCTTTGGATCTCCCTTCATACCTGCAAAATGGAGGCCGTTCTTCCCGAAGGCGTTAGACCGGTCATGGACATCATGCTGGAGAAGAATTGTAATAATTTCGTGTCTGCCGCACAGAATTGCCTCGTGCAGCGGGGAAGTGTCTAAGCTGGGCCCGTCTGGGGAGACTCCAGTATCTAGAAGTTGCGTAACTTTTGCAATGTCGTTGCGCTCAATTGCTTCGATTAGAGGGCGTTCTTCTTCCAGGCCTCCGGGTCCGAGGGAAGACATTAGGTCAAGACAGAGAACGCAGATTGGACTGTTGGAGAAAGTTGAAAGGGGATAAGCATAAGTTAGTTAAAGAAATCTAACACTAGGCTAGAAAAGGTGTCCGATGCACTTATCCAAGAGTGCATAAATGCCTCGGTAACTGACTATTCACCAGTTGGCATAGTAAAAGTAGCCCCTCCAGGCATATGCGAACAGGAGCATAAAAATAGATAGCCTTAGACATATTTAGATAGCCTCATAATAGTAGAATTTAGTTCCGATAGTCTATTTCATCATAACGGGCTGATCCTGTCGATCTTGGCTGCACCAGGAATGTATCCACATGGAGAACTTTAACCTCGGAGTTCTCAAATCTCCTGATTTGATTCTGATTCTCTCTTCTTTTCACCCGTTGTCATCGCATTGCCATCACCATTGGCATCGCGAACATGTCATCAGAGGAAACTGGAACCCCCAGCAAGAAATCACTGCCGACATGGCTCCATTTCAATTCCCACGACCTCAAAACCCTCTTTCGCTGTGCCGCCGCAGCATGGGTTGCCACTATCCTGATGTTCATCCATCCCACTCTGCGAACCATCGGGACAGCAACCTTTTTCGGATGGTAAGTTATCCTATAAACCGATTGATTTGATTGCTAACTTGATAGTCTTGCCCTCTTCATCAACGCCCCCTCCGGCATCCTCTCCATCTACATCCTGGGGACGCTGACCCTGCTGATTGGCATGGGTCTCGCCTGGGCCTGGGGCGTCATCACCATGAAAGCCGCGCTGGCAGCTCGTCCTCAGTCCGAGACGCTGGCCCGTCTGCAGGCGCTCGGCCAGGAGGCGGCCAGACAGGCGAATGCCACCGGCCAGAGTGTGGCTAGCGTGCAGCAGCAGCTCGTCTACGAGGGGTTCATGCTTGATGCGCGCGTCTCGGTGGTTTACTTTGTTATGACTTGTGTATTTATCTACTTTCTGGTACGTCTGTTCACTCAATTATCAAATGTTATCAGATGATGCTAATAGGATAGGCCCGATTGCGCGCCGCAAATCCCAAGTTCACGCTCGTCCAGATCTTCGGGACGATCATTGGCGATATTTTTCTGACGATTGGCCCGCTTCTGCCTTCGTTTCGCGGGACGCTGCCGAAGCTTTTGATCATCCCTGCGGCAATTGGCGCGGGTCTGGGCCTGGTTGCCTCGTTGCTGCTGTTTCCGCAGTCGACGTCGCATGCGGTTCTCGCTGGCATGCAGGCATTGGTTGAGTTGAGTAAGCAACCGCTCAGATTGACGGCCGCTCGGACGGCCGCTCGCGATGAGGATCTGGATTTGAAGACGTTATTGACCGTCAGGAGCCAGCTCATCGCTGGATACAAGGCCATGGAGCCGGCGATGGGATTCCTGCCGTTGGATTTCTCGCGCGGTCGGTGGAATGCGGCCGACGTGAAGAGCCTGAGGCAGCCTGTGCGACAGGTTCTTGTGAGCACGGTGTCGCTGCTGGATTATCATATTAACCGGCTGAGCGCGCAGGCGAGTGTGGACCGAGTGCGAGCATCCAGGCCAGGAACGCCGGTGAGTACTTTGGACAGACAGGATGGCAAAGGGGAAGTCGGACACCGACAGATGATGGAGAGCTTGGAGATGATCGAAGCAATGACCACTCCCGAGTCGGAGGCGCTGCGGTCCGGGACGGATGCCATTCTGCGGGAATCCAGCGGGGAGATTCTGCAGGTGTGCGAGGAGGTGGCCGGCATGGCGAGCGAGTGCATCCACGCGGTAAACTCGCGGCGCTGGTTTGGCTCGCGGGCCGCAGATCGGTTGGACGAGTGTCAGAAACTCTTGGAGGAGCTGCGCGCGGCGCGGGCCTCTTTTGCCGAGCAGACCACCGAGAAGCTGATCGAGAGACACGGCGAGATTTTTGACGAAAGTGGAAGCCTCAAGCGCCTCGACACTGTTGGCGGCACGTCCATCAGCAGCGTCATGGCCGGCCTGGCTTTTGAGGAGCTAGTCATCTCCGTCGCGGACGCTCTGGATCAGTTCCTCTCGCAGATCGTCGCTCTCCTGGAGGCCCGGCCGACGCCGCGTCTGTGGTTTCCCACCAGTATTGAGTATGCTGTTGGCTGGGTGCTGCGCCGGGACGCTCCCACTCCCGTCGCGGGACAGTCGTCCGACCCGGACCCGGACGATGCCGTCCAGACGGACGAGACGCAGCAGCTCTTCCGCCGGATCAGCCGGGGATACCGCGTCAAGCAGCGGAGTGGTCTTGGTCGGGTGGTGCTGGGGACGTACCACTGGCTTATCAGCGCTGAGGGTCTTTTTGCATTGCGCATGGTCATCCTGACGATTGCCCTGGCGGTGCCGGCCGTCATTCCATCGAGTTCGGCGTTTTACTACCGTGAAAAAGGCCTCTGGGGACTCATCATGGGGCAGACCACGCTGTTGGTGTACATGTCCGACTTTACCTTTTCGCTCATCTGCCGAGCCGTTGGCACAGTCATCGGAGGTGTCGTAGGACTGGCCGCGTGGTATATCGGCTCAGGATCTGGACCGGGCAATCCATACGGCCTGGCTGCCATCTCAGCCCCGGTAATTGTGGTCTTCATGTGGGGTCGACTCTTTCTCAGTCCTGCCCTGCTGCAAGCGACCATCATGAGCGCTGCAACCTTTTTTCTCGTCATCGGATACAGCATCGCCGATACGTGAGCCCCCTCATCTTTTGCCCCTGTCTATTACATACTGACCTGCCAGGCAAATACCTCAATACGGCAACCCCGGCGTCGGCTACAGCGTCTTCTGGCGCCGTCTGGTCCTAGTCTTTGTGGGCTTCGCCGCGGCGCTGATCGTCCAGATCTTCCCGCGCCCCCCCTCGGCAGCCCGACACATCTGCACCTCGCTGTCCAACACCCTCCGCCGGCTAACAGACCACTACGCCCTTTTACTTTCCTGCTGGGCGCGCCCCAACAACGACCTGCGCATGGCGGAGCAGCTGTCAATCGAAGTCGCCGAGCGGCTCGCAGCGCTCAACGGCCCCATCGCCCTGCTCGGGCTAGAATTCTCCGGCTCCGCCTTCGACAGCGCCAGTCTGCGGCAGGTGCAGACGCTCTGCCAGACACTCAACCAGAACCTGGGCCGGCTGCTGTTCCTGTCCGCGACGCTGCCGCTGGAGCTGCAGGAGCGGCTGGCGCGGACGTCTGGCGTGCTGGAACAGCGGTCCATCGCGGACGTCATGGCGGTGCTGGGGGTTGTGGCGCAGGCGATCAAGACGGGGGATGCGCTGCCGGAAGTGCTGCCGACGCCGTTGACGAAACGATGCTATGAGTATTGGCGGAGGGCGCAGTTGACCGAGGTGATGCCTTTGCAGACAGACCTCATTAGGGAGAAGGCGTATCGCCGGTACTGTGTGGGGGTGATGGCGTATGTGAGGGTGTTGGCAGCGGTGGATGAGTTGGTCATGGTTGTCAAGGGGGTTTTAGGCGAGGCACATATCGTGCAGCTGCCTCCACCTCAGCCTTAGCTGTACCCTGTATATCTGTATATCTGTATATCTGTATATCATGATAAGCACATAAGCATGTGCTAGCGCGCCAAGGCTCTGTGCTTACTGTATCCTGTACCTGGCCTGGCCTCTGCCCTCATCAGACATCACCACACACCAACATGGACACAGCCTCATCTACTGACCCTAGGGAAGTGGTCATAAACGGGCTGGCAACCTCCTGGCCCACCAACCTCATCATCCCCTCCGATCTAGCATCCTACGCCCTCCGCTTCTACCCCGATTACCCCCCTTGGTCTCCCCTCCCCTTTCCCCCACCACCCCTCCATCATTACAGAGTACTAACCAAGAACAGGCTCCAAACCCTCCTGCACCTAAATACCAAAACCTCCATCCTCACCCGCCCAATCCTCCCCCTCTATTTGACTACTCCCTGGACACAACCCACCCCTCCCGCCCCGCAAACCCTCGACCTCGCCTTCCGCACCCACGCCATCCCCCTCGCCCTGTCCGCCGCCAGAGCAGCACTAGCCGAGGCCCATACTACCCCGCAGTCAATCACACATCTGGTAACAGTAACAGCGACACACGCAGGCTGCCCGGGGTACGACCTCGATATCGCAGCCGGCTTAGCGCTACAGGGTACCGTGGAACGGGTCCTATTGTCTGGCGTGGGGTGCGCAGGAGGTCTCGCTGCGCTGCGGGTGGGCAGTGGTTTAGCGCAGGGTGCGGCCCTCCGAGGTCAGGAGGCTAGGGTCCTGGTTGTGGCGTGTGAGATCTGTAGTGTGTTTTTCAGGGGGGAGTTGGATGCTGCTGCTGCTGCTGCTGCGACTACTACTACCGGGGATGGAGAGGGGTGGGTGAATCCCGCAACAGCGCTGTTTAGCGATGGGGCTGCGGCTGTTGTGCTGTTTAATTCTCTTGCGGTTGCATCCAGAGACAGAGATACACCAGGGGTGTACGCGGTTCGGGACTGGTGGAGCGGAGTTACGCCTGCAACAAGCGAGGAGATCACGTATCGGCCAACTGGAACCGGGTTCCTGGTGGGATTATCACAAAACATCCCCCGATTGATAGGCAACTCCGTCCGGCAGCCATTCGAGACACTGCTACGCAGGAACGGGATGGAGGGGCGGGAGGCGCGAGACTTTTCCTGGGCGGTTCATCCGGGTGGGCTAGCGGTGATACGCGCGGTGGGAGATGCGCTGCAACTAAATGAAGAAAATCTGGGGGCTACGATGGAGGTGTATACGCGGAAAGGGAATACGTCGAGTGTGGCTGTTCTGGCGGTGCTGGATGAGTTGCGCAGACGGGATATGGATAGACCTGGAAATGGGAAGGAGGATGTGCTGGCGTGTAGTTTTGGGCCCGGGGTGACGACGGAGATGATGTTGATGAGGATGTTATAGCTTTTCTTAAGTCTTTAGTTCCTCTTATCTATTTTATGAATCATGATGGTGAACCCTATACCTGAAAGACCTTAACCTATCCATAGCCCAGCCCTGAGCAATGACCGCTAGGCCAAGGCTATGAACAAGTCCCAATAACTCCAAGAATAATTGTAGCTCCTGTCATCCACCAACTAGCTATACCAAACGCCCCCTGAACGTCCATTTTCAGAATGGACCAGAGTACCCCAAATACAAGACTAGGAAGGAAAAACCCAACAGCGAGAACCAGCCAGATCTTAGCCCAATTCCACCCCTCTTCGTAATAGATACCCCAGGCTTCCGCTTGCTCGAAGGGCTGGGGGCAAAGCTTCCCACCCATTCTTTTGGGAAGCTGCTGCATGATTACTGCCCATCCTGACTGCATACTGTCAGGATTATTGAACAGGTCCATCATCATCAGCTTCGGTGAAACAGGCGGAGAGAGTATGGGAAGTACTGGGCAGCAATCGTACTCCGCTCCCATCGGAGGGACAAGCCTTGGTGGAGGTATGCAATGGCAAGGCTTTCCTTTCTCGCAGAGTTCATCGTGACACCGGACATCGATATAAGGATGACCTGCGTAGGTAAACTATTTTGGCATTAGACCTCGACGGGTTTTTCTTGAAGCTTAAGAATATTGCCTACCTTCATGAAGTGAATAGCTCGAACTGTCCGCAAAGACCAATATGGTTCAAACCTCCCTTTGTGATCATGATAGATGCGGCGCAATGCGTGGAAAAGCTCCCTGTCATCCCTTATATGCGATACAAGCTCCTGATGGAGCTTTACCGGATGTCCCCTTCTTTCGATGCAGGACATGAGTCGAAGCGTACGGCTAGAGGACTCGCCAAGCTCAACATCCTTTTCATGGAGACTGTTTCTGACACCTTCGGGCAACTGAAGGGCTTCGTCAGCTCTATTAGTAGCTCCGGTGTTGTTCGCCCATGTCAAAGTTGGAATTGACATATGGGAAGAAGTAGGGCGAGCTGATGCCTGGTCTTGTCCACCTTCGGAAGTGGTCTTTATTCCTTCTACAAATGTCTCCAAATAATTCTGCAGAATTCGGAGAGCGCCTGGCTCATGTTCAAAGTAGTCGTCATAGAACTTTTGACCGTGCCTCTAATCGGTATCAATATGCCGCTGAGTGCTAAACAGAAAATACGGGGAACTCCAGAGCACTTACGTTTGTCCACCTGAGTCTTCGATGATTCGGCGGTATGCTGCTTTCCTGAAATCCAATAAGACAGAGAAATCGTTGTAGATTGAGGTAATATTTCCGTCCACTTTGAGACACGCGAGCAAACCAAGAGGATATGCCCATAGCTGATGTGGTTATAGGATCGGAGGGAGCAGGGTGGTGTTCATTTGCGATCTCTGGTTTAATAAGAGGAACTTCTTCACGGGCTGGAAAGACAAATTTCTCGAGGTCCTTTTTCAGCTTCTTGAAGGAATCACTCTCCACAATAAAACTTCGTCCCTGAGATATTAGCACGGCGAAACGTTCCTGTGCTCGCTCGGCTGCTTCGTCACCATCGGCGCTACCGTCTGTGTCGCCCATATCATCCATATCCTCAGTGCTTGAGTTTTTTGGAAGTATGCCCCTTTCCACGTCCTGAATCAATTTCTCTGAGATATCTGTTGAGGTCAAAGCATGAGGGCCATCGGATATGACCTTGATTTTGTCGCGAATTGTATTAGCCACAAAGCCAGCTTTTGACAGAATGAGATTTGCTAATTCCAGATCGAAGGAGTCCTGAGCTTCCTCCTTTAGGTTAGCCGAGAAAAGCTTAAGCAACCTTCGGAAGTTGCGTGCGAATCGCTCAGGGCCGATACGTCTATCGCCAACTGCCGCTTGGTACAGTTCGTTCATTTTCTGGTCTTCGAAAAAGATGCTGACGAGTTCATCAATTGCCGATGCCATCTCAGTTTGTGCTAGGCGGCTGGCCCCAGTAAGAGCAGTCGAGAGTATGCTGCGCATAGAAAAAACAATGGATGGCGGACAAGAAGCGTCGTCCGAGACCTCAGATCTAGGTGCGTCCTGGTCAAATTCCGGTTTGCTGTCAAGCAGCCGCGTCTCTTCGGTCGATGTCTGCGGATTGGCACCCGCGGCTCCGGCCATATTCTTGCTGAGTTGAATCTTAATCCGTCTTTCCTCTACTGTTTTATACAGCAAACGCTCTAGCACACTTCCACGAAGATCAACATCCTGATAATCGCCAAGATCCTGGACTGCATCAAGGATTGTATTCCAAGGCCTGCTTGCCAAGAAGATCCGGATAGGCACACAAGTTGACCTCTGTAGTTGAGGTAACAAATGCAGTATTGTGCGTATATCGTGTTCAACATCATCACATTCATCCAAACCATCAATCACCAGCACCTTTGTTGTAGTGCGCCTATCTTGTTCCAGACCTAGTAATGGTCGGAGAAGAAGTCTATCGAATTGCACCTTCAGCGATTTTGTCGAAATGTCTGGGTCAAGGGCAACTGCTCGACTGACACCGGGTATTAAGAAGGGTACGTTAGCTGCCAGCTGTTTTGCAATTGTTGTGAAAAGCCTCGTTGCATTTCCCCGATCTATCGAGACACGCTGGAAAAAGAAGCTGGCTCCCAACATCCCCTTTGTCTGGAGATGTTTTGCCACCATTCTGGATATGGTGGATTTCCCTGTGCCTGCCCCGCCTCTCAGCCAGAAAACATATTTGCCTTGAGGTGACTCTGCCCATTCTATGATCTGCCGGAGTACCTCGGATTGCACCTCTTTCGTGTAATCGTCTTCGTGCTGCTTCATCCATGAATTGAATTCGGCTCCATTTGCGACTAGCAGCTTCTCCAGATGTGCAGCAGACCACGGTTTTCTGGTAAAAAGTGTGTTAGTGTTGAGAGGTAAGTCATCTTTTGCGCAGGCCTGGGGCAAGCTTCAAAAACATACACCTGGTCACCGAGCAAGGCCACATTGAACACAGCCCTGCATCTCTCAATTTCTTGTATTGCCCTTTCCAGCTCATCACGCGTCAGGGGCCACTGTATCTTGCTTATTACATCTTGTTTTCCACCTGGGTCAATCTTTTCCTTCAATGCTGCAAGGTTGGAACATATTTCATGAGCAATTGCCCGAAAGGTAGACAGGGCTCTGTCGTCGCTCAAAACTTGAGGCAGATGTCTGAACTTCTCAAGAACCAGTCTGAGGCTAGTGACTTCTTGCTGCGACAAAGTGATTTCTTGACTTGAGTCGCTGACTTGGTCAATGTAAATCCCGCAGATATTCGCGATACTGCCGGCAAGTTGGATTGCCGCTGAAATGGCCAGCTTAACCGGAGCCGGAGGTAGGTCGGGATCCATGGAAGCAACAAAGCCAATATCGACAGTCAGTTTCCGGATGCAAATGTGATGATTGCAAGATATTACTTTGACTCTGTGAGCTGTGCCAATTAGGCAACAATTCAAAGAAAGGAGGGGCAGGTCGCTTAGTTAACTAGATGGCAAGGCTGAGAAGGCGGACCACCTGTTGATTGAGGAGCACAGGATGTTCTTTATTGGTAGACACATAGATCAAATGGCAGACTAGATCCTGACAAATTTGGCATCAGGTTAAGGGATGATGCATTGATCTATGCTGTACATAGGCATAGGTACCTCGTTTGCGTATGGTCAGTGGTGAGACTTGGGACAAGATGAGAGATGTAGATGTGTACAGTGGACGCCAAATGGTCAACTGTTGCTGTAGCCTCAGGCACCGAGCAGTTTCCCCTATTCCTCGAATTTCCTCCGCATTTTCAGGTCTTGACTCTTAAGCTTGACCGGCAGTCTGACATCGATCTGCATCCATTGCTATCACAGTCCATTCATTAGGACGAACATGTCTATTCGTCCGTGGCAGTGCACATACTGCAGCACCAGTTTCAGCCGCGCAGAGCATCTACGGCGACACCTTCGGTCACGTATGTTCTATTGCCCTTTGGATTCGAACGTGTCCAAGAGCAGCAGATGAGAATCTCAGGCCGTTTGCCTGTGGGCTGTGTCAGCGATCGTTTACGCGAAAGTATGTGTTGGTCTTATGATGAGCTTTTCTGATACCCGGACAGAGACCTCTTTACGACTGTACAACGTATGTTTACCATTCTACGTTAGAACATCTGATGATATACTATACACTCTTTGATGTTCCACCTGCAAAACTCCCTGGTCTTCGAGCCTACCCTCGTCCCGGTCCAAACTGGTTTGGACGACTGGCGTCGAATGTGGAATGCACGACAGCCTGAGAACAAGGACATTCCCGACGGACCACAGACCATCTGGAAGAAGATTGGCTTTGCGTGGTATGCACCTGAATCCTGGCAGTTGGCTCGCATCATCGTTACGCGAATCATCGCTAGTGCTAGTGATGAACAAAGTCCTCTGCCTGCAGAGCAGCTTTCTCGCTTCGATCATACTGACATGAGCGATATCAATGGATTGATCATGGAGTACCGGCAACTGAACTTGGGAGTCCCTGAATGATTTACTGGACTGTAGCTGCCCGCTGTCTAACCCCGACAGTAAAGTTGGTCGGCTTCACAAACCAGAAGTTCTCCGTCTCCCAGTTGTCAATCCCCGTACTAAAATCAAAGTCTCGTATGATCCGCGGGATCAGTTTCGACATTTCCAGGATGGAGATGTGCTTTCCAAGACACGTCCGAGACCCAAGACCGAACTACGCCGTCAGTGTCAGTATGCTATATTCAACGAAGGAAAAGACTTACAGGCATGTGCATCTCGTTCATGGCTTTGAGCTTCTCTGGGTTACTCTCAGCCTCAATCCATCTCTCCGGACGGAATGTCGTCGCATCTGGGAAAACCTCCTCATCGTAGTGGGCCACCCAGGTGTTGATCCCGACTACCGTACCAGCAGGGAAGAAATAGCCGTTGATCTCGGCCCCGCCATCCGGAACCACCCTCCACAGCGGCAAGCCAGTGGCACTATGCATGCGCAGCGCCTCCTTGATGACGGCCTGGAAATACGGCATCTCTTGACTCTCCTTGAAGGTGACCTTGTCACTGCATTTTCCCCGTGCAGTAAACTCGTCGATCTCGCGCCGGAGTTTCCCCATGGCCTCGGGACAACGCAGGAGATGATACATGATGGCCGACAGACTGATGGCCGTGGTGTCCGAGCCAGCGATGGCGTTCGACAAACCCATCATGAAGACATGGTAATCCGTCACCTTTTCCGGATCCTTGTCCCGCGCCAGGATCATCTTCTCGACAAAGCTCTGCGTTTTCAGTGGCTCCCGCTCGGCTTCGAGGTCAGCCTTTGTAGACTGGCCCCTGATCTTCTCCTTAACCCATTGCATGATATATGCTCTCCCCCCGGCACCAGACCACTTGAACCGGCTCAATGGCCCAAAAAGCCTAGGATGCCACTCGGGGTATATGCCCACAAGGGTGCTGTACATCATCACCTGCTGCAGCGCAGCAATCGTCCCTTCGATATCCTCTCCGCGATCAAGGAAGCCTGCAAAGTTAACCACCAGCCCTTAAGCAAACAGCCTGGCAAGCAAGACACTCACCAAACCGCTCCCCAAAGGTAATATCCCCAATGACATCAAACGCATAACACTGGAACCAATAGCCCAGATTGAACGTCTCGCCGCGGGCCGCGAATTCCGTAAGTCTCGTGCAGAATAGATCCGCGCACCGATCCACAAACTCCTCGTAATGCACCAGCGAGGTCATGGAGTAAAGGCTCGAGAACCGCTTGCGCGTTTCCGCTACACCCGCAATCAGCCTCGACCATCAAAGTGATAGAAATCCGGGAGGACGCATACCATGCCTCCTCTCATCCCGATCAGGGAACAGCGTCCAGTTATTCGGATCCGGGTGCTTCCACCCCTCATACCAAGCGGATTTGGTGAACTTGGTCCCCGTCCCATAGACGGTTTTTATGGCCGCGCGGCCGGAGATGCTATAGTGGTCCGGGGCGATGCGGACGACGGGCCCGTACCGCCGGTGCAGGGCGACATTGTCTGTTTCGAAATGGCCTTTTCGCACGCGGTCGAAGTACCACAGTTTTGTGAGGCGGGTGAGGAAGGGGCCTGGGATATGGCGGAGGGAGAGGGTGCGGAGGGTTGTGTGGAGGGTGGAGAGGATGGCAATTAGGATGGGGAGGAGGGGGAGCAGGAGGATGTACATTTTGTTACATTAATGTGATTGCGTTTGATTGTCTATCGGGTATACCCCAGAGGGACCTCTCTACTAGAGATATATGTTTGGGAGTGATGATCATTCATGCTCCACCCCCGCGGCCCCACCCCCACCGCCACTTCGGAGTCTAATCTCGGCAGATCTGTCATAGTAAATAGGATGTACCGTGAGGTATTCGGCTATGCTAAATGAACTAAAATGTATGAGGAATGATTGGGAACACCATATTCCCCCTGCCATATGGAAAAGTCATTGATATTATGACCAGTCTGCCTGCCCCATTGAATAGCTGTAAAGTCAGATTAGGGTTCATCAGGTCATTGACCTACAAAGCCAGTCTTATCGGGGGGTACCATGCCATGTGCATGAACACATATGAAGCTGGGTAGGTAAGACGAATGTAAACACCGGCAAATGGATGATACACTCAATTGGCTCTACTTCACATGATAAGGCAAAGTGACATCCTTGCTAGGTATGTCAACTAAACTGGGATACTGATACTACTCAACTCGGCCGCCATCCGTTCATCAAAAAGAGGCATAGAGGGCACTCGAACAGTCTCGCCTACAGAACAAAGCTGACCCGTCCCCTTCCCCATTCTATCCAACCGGTTCGACAACGAGCGCGCAGCCACAAACGCCATATCCGATTTCGATCCCAGACACCACAGTGCCGAGATGCAGAACTCGCAGTTTCGCCTTGCATATTCCGATGGATGATCACTCGTGCTTCCATAGCCAGAGCCATAGCCATAAGCACCATGGGATAGCGGCGCGATGTCATCTAGGAGAATGTACGCCGCCTTGGCAAAACAGCGAATGAGGACAAGAGTCCACGGCTCAGTCAGGAACGCCGCCTCATTCACGGCGTCGTGGTAGAAGCTCATCCGGTTCGCCAGGGACTCGCGACCCTGCAGACAGCGTTGCGCGATGGCCCCGACGGCAAGCGCGTTATCCCGTCTGAGAGTCGCCACAAAGCCAATAGCGCAGCGTGCCTCGCGGCGGCTTTCGAGCCCCAGACGGCCCTCGTCGATGCCTTTCACGGTATCTGCTAGGAGCATAGCTGCGAGATGCCAGTGTCCTGCTACAATGACGTACCAGGACTGGATGCGCGGGGGCAGGTCGTCGTGGTTGGCGTTGCAGCTGGCGAAGAATTGCTTGTAGGTTGTGTTCCAGTGTTGGTAGATCCTCAGAGTCTTCTGGATGATCTCTTCTAGGCGTTCGGGGCTGGCGCCGCGGTAGACGAGAGTCTGGAGGCGGGTGACTTGGCGGAAGAGCAGGACTTTGACGGGGCTTGCGTCGGAGAGGATCTCTGCGGCTTCTTCGTAGGAGCATGGCCAGCGGGGCGGGTGACGGCCCTGGCGGGCGGATCGTTTGTGGAGGAAGAAATCGCCCCATAGGTCTTGTTTCTCCTTCAGTGCGCGCGTATATGTGATGTTCCAGCCGTCGAGGTCGACGCTGCTGTCGGTTTTCTCAGAGACCACCGGAGAAACGGACGTTATCTGACTGTCCTCGTCTGAGATGGCCAGCGGACGCTGGTACATGGCGGCCTGTAGGGTATCGAACATGACCACCAGCCAGAAGAGAAGGTTGACGGTTTCCTGGTGCTCGGGGTCGGCGTAGAACGCATCGGTCTGCGGACGGGGCGTATCAGCCATACTGGGTAGCTCGATATTGCTCTGCTCCGGCGACCCTTGCGACTTCGGTTTCTGCCGCTCCAGTCGTGTCAGTTTATATCGGATAGAAAACAGCTGTCGCACAGCAGCCTCCATAAACAAGGGCGCGCTGTCATTCTCCAGCAACTCATGCAGCTCCATATCCTCATCAACGTTGAGCGGACGCTGTCCGATCGAGAAGATGATATTCGCAAACGCAACCCGGAAAGAAGGAATCCCCGCTGCGTTCTCCAGAGCCCGACGCGCCTGGTTCCAGAGGTTCTCCCGGATCACACGCTCGTGCTGCGCGACGGGCGAGGTCGGAGAAAAGCTATTGCTTCTCGGCATCTTCTGCGCCCACTGCGAGGCGAACGCCATGATTGCGGTGTGGAGAGCTCTCGATGCCATTTTCTCTTCTGCAGCGCTTAGATTTCGACCTCGGATGGAGGAGTAGGCTCGATCTAGTCTGCATACTCGAGTGCAGATCCGGTTCGTCCAGTTTGGTCCCCATGCCGCTTGCGCTTTAGTGGAGGGCCCACTGTACGGGGAGACCGTGTTGTAGGGACAGTTCTGCTCCGTGAGCCAGCAGGATAACGCATTCTCCATGCTGTCGTGGTATATGCGGATGAGATTTTGTGTCATCATCGAGCGCGCATAGCTGTCGGAGATATTATCCGACAGAACAAATAGATTATCTTTCCCAGATGGATATAGACTGTCCGCTGAGAACGTTGATAGAAGACCATCACCGCTGCTATCCGGAATCACGAAGCCAGGCGAAGAGTTATAAGAACCATTCAGCCCCGGACTCGAATCATCAAACTGTCGAAGCAGATCGAGAGTCTCGTCGAGGGAGTGCGGTGCCGAACCCGACAAGCTCTGCTGGTAGTAGTCATAGCTCGAACCACTATCCTCGGCCGAGCCTGACGACTCTGCATTGCTCGGGGGTACCTGTGCTGTGCTCTCTTTCCAAAGCATGATACTGAACGGGTCAAGCTCAGACTCTCTGTTCCTCACCGGTATCGACACGGCATTCGTCTGCCACATTGACCAAGTCCCTGGCTGATCAACAGAACCACCTGACGACACTCCATTCCCGGGACTCCACGACGAAGAGTACAGCATGTCATCCACCAGCTCCGCAGCCGAGCGACCTGAACCCACGCCCTCAGCTCTAGGCAAGTTGCTCGCACCCCGACTCTTCCCCTTTCGACCCCCCCGCGCAGCGGCCCGGTTCCCAACTAACCAGTTGAACGTGCATTCTCGGTTGTATTTCCTGCAGTTCGAGCACGGGATGTTGAGATTGCTATTGCTCTCTGACAGCACACCTCGACTGCCCGGATCAGTCTGGCGTGCTGTTGACGTCGCTGGTGCAGATGAAGCTTGCCCCTGGCCCCGAGCAGGAGCATCGCAGGCTCTCTTGCCCTTCCGACATGGATCGCAGCTGTGGTGTTGGCGGCGACGGTGAGGTTCCATCGTGGCTGACAGTCGAGTATATCTAACGCTCTATACCCTAAAGGCTCCCCGCATACAGATTCGGGTATTACCGGGCAATGCTATTGTGAAGAGAGCTAGAGATATCTGTTGGAGAGTATGGTATGGAGAGAGACCTCATGTTTAGGTGGGTTTGAAGCTCTAGCCAAGAGGACAATGCGGGGTCTGGAGATTTGCGGAATTTAGTGTTAGGGGAAAGAGTCCACGAGACTTGACTGGTCTAAAGCCTAAGTCTAGACGCACTAGATAGAGCCGTTTGTATCAGTTTGATGCTCTGGTTGGCGGTTGGACCGCGGTGGCTGTAGGTATATCCACTTGGTGTTGGTGTTGCTGGTGGAGACTGGGGATTCCCCGGGGGGAGTGCCCGTTGGAGAGCTTCAGCCTTCGGGCCACCGGAAGTACACAGGTCTTAACAAAGGATGACAGATGGATAGCAAGTTGGCCAATCAGGTAGAAATAATCAAAGGAGCAATGGCCCATCTCTACAGAGTATCGCAAGTCTAATCCTGAAGGCCACGGTAGACAGCAGACTCCACATCCACCCAAAGACCCAGAACCTGAGGATCGGCAAAGGGCAAGACCTGAGTACAGATCATCCCTGCGACCCCTTTCTCCCTATCGCACCACCACCACAGATTCGCAAGCCCTGCCCAGTGGGCCGTCCCTTCAGACCGTCCCGTGGGTCCTCCCGTCAGCATGAATGTGAGTCCCCACCCCTGAGGTGTTGGCGATGGGTATAGATGAGGTATGGCGTTGGTGAGATCAGGCTTCGATGCTGGAATTGATGTCGCCGCGAAGTTGGCGAGATTGGGGATCTGGTTGCGGAACATCTCATCGATTGTCGCTTTCTGGAGGATTTGCTTGCCGGTGATGGGCGAGGTGCCGTCGTTTAGGAGTGTAGCGAGGATTTCTGCAGTCGCAGGCTATCAGTATTTTATAACATGGCAGCCATAGACAGGACAAACATACGGCAGTACTCTTGCGGTTTAGCGAAACAGCCCGCTCCACCACTGTTGAAGCAGGTCTTGACATCCTCAGAGGTCTGCACAATCAGAGCCCGCCGATGCAGGTGGTCTCGACCGGAGAGCTGGCCTTGAGGGTCTCTCTGGTTCATGTACGCCAACTCCTCTTTCATTGCTGCCGACGGAAACATTGAAATGTTGCTCAGCCCCAGGGGCTCAAAGATGTTGCGGTGGAAATAGTCGTTCAATGAGTGACCTGTGACTCGCTCGACCATGACTCCTGCCCAGTCAATGTTTACCTTGATCATGAATTAGCGAGGATCTCAGGAGCTGTTGCTGACGACGCACCCCATATTCCCACTTCTCCCCAGGCTGATTAACCAATGGCTGCAGCATATCGTAGATATGTCCCGAGAACTCGTCATACCCAATCGGCTTGCTGTAGTCTCTCAACTTCTCATTAAAGAATGTATAACCAAAGCCAGCTATGCCCAGTCAGTACTTGGCTTCACGGGGCAGGGTCCACTCACCAGTATGGCTCAACAGCATCCTCAAGGTAATTCCTCTGTGCTTCTCGACCAAAGTCCCATCATCCTGCAAGACCTTCACCTCTTTCAGCTCGGGGCAGATCTTCTCAACCTGGTCGGAATCGTCCAAGTGCAATACTCCCTGCTCGACAAGCTGCATACACGCAATCCCCGTTATCATCTTCGTGCACGATGCAATCCAGAAGATACTATCGAGCGTCATCGGCTCTTCAGAGCCATACCCGCGCTTTCCACTCGCGTGCGCGAAATGCTCCTTGCCATCCTTGCCGACGACTACCACCACTGCACCTGGGATACCCTTTTCCCGGTCTGCGCACGCCGCATCTACTCTCTCATTGAGGGTAGTTACGGTTTGAGGAGAAAGAGAAGCCATTGTGAGAAGATAGTGTCCCGGTGATCGTGGTCAAATCCCGTTCTTGCTTGGGCAATCGAACTGGATATAACGGTGTCGTTACCCCTCATCATGTACGTTAGTAACCTCGGTCGTCGGCCATCGATTGTCCAAAATCGCACTCTTGAGTCAAATAAGTGGGCTAGAACAGCGCCATGATGGTCTGAGGACCTGAAGCGTCGTCATCTGATTGCTACAATGGACTCGGGGTTTGTGGAACCATACGCAGACGCCGCGGTCAGAGCTGCAATAGTCGGATCAATGAAGGCCACAAAACGGATCTATCACTGCGGATCTGCACATCGATGTAAATCTGGGGCAGTGCGTTGGCGATCATCTGTCAGTTGTTGTGGAGTTGCTTTTTGGGTGCGGGGAAGATGAGGAGAAGTGCATCTTTTGCGTTTTGCATACTAAGTACCCTGCATGCTTGCTAGACAACAGACGAGCATGAGCGTTTACCTTTTGAGCTCCTTTCTACTCCCTTATGCTGAGTGCGTCAAGAGGGGAAAGCAAGTTGAGTATGCTCATTTGTGATAGGAAACGCCTCGGTTGGGTTGGCGATGACAATGCGGGTTCTTCATGCATTCATGCAACAAGTGTCTGAGCACCTTCTACATCGACTACTCAGGTGATCCTTGTCCATGTTTCAGCGAGAGGGGTTGGAAATGTTTGCCTGGACAGTATGGGGTGACTCGTCGGATAGGGAGCGTTGAGCTCACGAATATTTAAAGCAAGTTGAAATCGTCGGTTACACCTCAGATCAATTAAAGAAATTGATCATAGCTCAACTAGCAACATGCACATCAGAAAGGAACTTAGCGAATATGTCTCCCGTCGCGGCACAACCGGACCCTACGCTGATAACCTCAACGTCGATGTCCTGATCGTGGGGGCCGGATTCGGCGGCATCTACTGCCTTTACGAAATGCGGAAGCTGGGTCTAAAGACCGTCATATACGAGGCAGGCGATGATGTCGGCGGCACCTGGCGCTGGAACTGTTATCCAGGAGCCGCGGTGGACTCGGAGATCCCAGAGTACCAGTACTCCATTCCAGAGACCTGGAAGGACTGGACTTGGTCGACGAACTACCCCAACTACGAGGAGCTGAGACGGTACTTTGACCATGTTGACCAGGTGCTCCAGGTAAAGAAGGACTGCGCGTTCAACAGCGTGGTGGTGGAGGCCCGGTTTAACACGGACGAGGGTCGCTGGCATGTCAAAACTGCCGATGGGAGAATGGCCTCCTCCAAGTACCTCATTATCGCCGCTGGGTTCTCTGCAAAGCGGTACATCCCCGAGTGGCCGGGCATGGATGAATTCAAGGGCATCGTCCACCACTCCTCCTTTTGGCCGGGGGAGCACACAGTCGATGTCCGAGGAAAGCGCTGCGCGGTTATCGGCACCGGCGCGTCAGGCGTCCAAGTCACGCAGGCCTGGGGCCCAAAGGCCGGCTCGCTCAAGGTCTTCCAGCGAACCCCCAACCTGGCCATTCCCATGCGGAAACGCTCTCTATCCGCCGAAGCTCAGCAAGCAGCCAAAGCACTGTATCCTGAACTATTCTCACTCCGTGAGACGAGTTTCGCAGGATTCCTTTACAAATTCTCCGAAAAGAGTCTCTGGGAAGACAATGAAGCCGAACGCGAAGCGTTCCTCGAGAAGTTATGGGCAGAAGGCGGATTCCGCTTCTGGGTCGCCAGCTACCGCGATTACCTCTTCGACGCCGAAGCCAACCGCATCGTGTACGACTTCTGGTGCAAGAAGGTCCGCCAGCGCATCGGCGATCCCCAGGCCCGAGAGTTACTCGCGCCGCGCGAGCCACCACACTACTTCGGCGTCAAGCGTCCTTGTCTTGAGGAAAGCTATTTTGAGCAGTTCAACAGGGAGAATGTCGAGGTGGTGGATATCAAGAAAAATCCCATTGTCGGGTTCACCGAGAGTGGCATCAAGCTTGAAGATGGCTCTGTACACGAGGTCGATGTTGTGTGCGTCGCGACTGGATTCGATGTTACTACCGGCGGTATGACCAACATGGGGTTGACCAGCATCCACGGCACGACGCTCAAGGACGAGTGGAAGGACGGAACGAACACGTATCTCGGTCTGACCATCAGCGGATACCCCAATATGTTCCATATCTATGGGCCGCATGGACCTACGCTGCTCAGCAACGGACCCACGGCCGTGGAGGTCCAGGGCCGCTGGATTGGGGACGCGATCAAGCAGATTGAGCGGCAGGGGATCAAGTATATCGACCCTCTCCCCGAATCAGCCCGCGCTTGGAAGAAACGGATCAATGAACTGTCCGACATGACACTCTTGCCTACTACCAAGTCCACATATATGGGTGGAAACATACCTGGTAAAGTATTTGAGCAGGGGAATTATGCCGGTGGTATACCGCAATACTTGGCCGAGATTCGCGCTGCCCTCCCCAAATTTGAAGGGTTCAATACTGTTAAGTATTAGTTGCAGATAGTCGCTCAATCATTCTATTAGCTCCTAGTTACAAACGCTTGCTTCATTCGACCTTAAAGAACCAGACACCGTACCTTCCGTCCCAACAAATATATACACCGCAAGTCCGTTAGATATGAGGAAAGTCCGTGAAAGGGGAGAAAGACAAAAAAAGTACATGAGTTGGGAAATTCCAGAGAAACTTGACTTTCGCCCAAGCTGAATCACTTCCTATCCCCCCAAAGCCCAACAATACCCATAGCAAGCGCAAGTCCCGAGCACACCGCTCTAGCACACTGCACCCGTCTCTCCCTCGCCATCTCCTCGCGGACACTCTCGCCATTAACCGACTCCTCAGCCTCAACAACAACAAGGTCCTCGTCCTTCTTTGCGGCGTTCCTGCGGAAGGACATGCACCCCGAGTCCCGGATCAGACTCTTCGCCCAGGCCTTGAGACCGAGTTCGCGGTGGAACCAAAAGTCCATTCCGTATGAGCCCACGACGGACGCGACGCACATCCAGATCAGGTAGGGGTGTTTGCGGTGCTTGGGGGAGAGGGAGTATGCGAAGATGAGGCAGCCGTTGGCGATGTTCGTCAGTCGTAAACCGTGTTTGCGGTTGAGGCGCTTGACTTCGTTGAGGGATCGGAGGGCGTTGGCGGAGGTGGGGAGGAGGCTCAGGGAGGGGATTGTGACGGCGGAGGCGGAGTAGGATAGGCCCTACGTTTTTATTAGATTCTGATTCAAGAAGCTGTGAAGATATTTTTCGAGTGCAATGAGACTTACTGTGAGTATGCCCAAGGACACCGTTCCCACGAATTTGGTGACTGTGATAGGGCACGCCATTATGCTAGATTGGCAGGTTGATGACAAAGGATTGATTCTCACAATGTCAATAGATGTCAACAGATGTCAACTTTTGTCAATACAGATGAAACAATGCAACGCGTGATTTGTGCAGAAGAAGATGGATCATGGAGCTTTTGAAGGTGGAGAAGCTGCGAACTTAAAGTGACGTCGGGATTGTGACCCGACCGTCCAATGGCAGGCTGTCAATTAGCTTGCTGTTCCTGCCTGACAGTTGAGGCAGCAAAGGGAGACTAGAATGTTCGAGGCGTTCATGAAAGCTACTATGCACCAAAATAGATATCCTCAGTGCGCTTATCGGAGACACATGAACAGGTAAGAGGCACGTTGAGACATATTACTATGTGGGAGCATTGATCTGTCGATATGACTCCGTCTGAAGCATACAATCGACATATGACGGGCGTATCTGTACAGCACAGCGCCATCAGAATACATAAAGCATAAAATCTAATCGACTACTTCACTCATAAAGATGTTACTGAGAACATCAGATATCCATTCTATGACTACGCTGTGATGATTGAGCTTGAGATAAACAAATCATTAAATGGAACATTCCGAGGCTCCCGACTGAACAGCCGCGGCATCTTGCCACTGTGGGGTAGCTAGACTAGGGCTCAGCTAGCTGACCGTGCGCTAACTCGAGCTACCATCTCCTGTAATCCATCTATCAGGGGGTCTAAACTGTTGATCCATCGAGAGCTGAATCCGATCAACAGTCTACACCAAGACAACATCGTCACCGCGGAAATGCCAGTTCCAGTAGAAGACTACCTCAGTGACACCTGGAAGCAGGGCCTCTTCAGTGAGTCTCCAGTCTCCATTGCACCCAAAGGTGTCAATGCTAACATGAACCAGCAAACAAAGTTGTCTTCTGCACAGGCGGCGCAGGCACAATCTGCAGTGCGCAGGTTCGCGCCCTCGTCCATCTAGGCGCGGACGCATGCATCGTCGGCCGAAACGTCGAGAAGACGGAAAAGGCAGCAAAGGACATTGCCACCGCGAGGCCAGGAGCCAGGGTCATCGGCATTGGCAAGGTTGATGTGCGCAAGTATGATGATCTGAAGGATGCGGTCGATCGCTGCGTCAAGGAGCTTGGGGGGATTGATTTTGTCATGTACGGCTGCCCGCCCTGCGTTCAGGCGCTTCATCGACAGTTTGCTAACAGGGTTGATAGAGCTGGTGCCGCCGGCAACTTCCTAGCTTCTATCCAGCAGCTATCGGTAAATGCTTTCAAGTCGGTGATTGATATCGACGTACTGGGGTCGTACAATACCCTCAAAGCGACGATTCCGCACCTCGTCGAATCCGCGAAGAAGCACAGGGTCGATTCCGAGACTCGTACGTTCTCCGTTCCAGGCTTGGATGGATTCTATCTGACTGTTTTAGTGCGGCCCTCGCCGCTCGGCACCGGCGGACGTATCATCTTCGTCAGCGCTACCATCCACTACCGCGCAATGCCCTTCCAGGCGCATGTGGCCGTTGCCAAAGCCGGCATCGACGCCTTGTCGCACACCGTATCTATCGAGTATGGGCCGCTGGGCGTGACTTCGAATATCATCGCTCCTGGACCGATTGCTTCCACGGAGGTACGTTTCCCTCCATCCGGAGACGAATTGTGTATCTGACAAACATAGGGTCTCGACCGCCTCCTCCCCTCCGATATAAAAGAAGCATACACCAAATCCCAACCTCTAGGCCGTTTCGGCTCCGTCCGCGATATCGCCGATGCGACGGTGTACCTCTTCTCAAATACCGGTAGTTATGTTTCCGGCCAGATCCTCGTCGGTAAGTTATCCTTGCGCGACTCAAAACCTGAGCTCAGGCTGACGTGCGGTACCTAGTTGACGGCGCGAGCTGGCGCATGTCGTCCGGCGGAGCGGCGTATGGACAACTGCAGTATCCGGATTTCCTGCTCACGGGAGACGCAGTTCAGAACGTCAAAGGGCAGAAGAAATCGAAGCTTTGATTCGGTCTTGGTCTTGGTTAATGAAAGAATGGGGTTCTCTTTGTTGGACTTGTATAGATTAGTTCCCGCCTGCTCTACAGATTATTACAAGACATGCTACGCTTTATTCCGGGATTAGATGGTAAATGTCGAAAAGTGAGAACATCAGACATGACATATTCATGCAAGGTCGCAACCTGCCGACAGCTGATCCGATCGCTGCGGAATGAACAGATCATGATTTGAACCAATCAAAGACTTTTTGGAACAGGCGTCTAAGACAATGTCTTTATGCTGTTCAATGTCTCAATTGTTGAGGATTTGGGCTGTCTTCGGCATGCCAACGGTGAACAAAGAACAATGACCTTGAGAGAGACATTCTATACACTCAACCTACCCTTCTGAGACTTGCTACTTGAGGCTGAATATGTGATGTCTTCAACTCGCTATCATCGCTGCGCAGCCAGATGGTGTGCTCGAGGTGAGTGAGACATTGTAGATAATTAGTTGTATATAAGAACCTGTGTTCATCCTTGACCGCAACTTCGATTTACTTGAACTTTCCCTCCTCGACCACTTTCTCTCCAAATTTCAATCCAACCCTTGTCTACACATCTATATACTTCTGTTAACTGAAAACACCCAACAGACAGCAACCATGGGCTCCCTCGATCAACTCACCGATTTCGACTTTCTCCTGGACCAGGTAAGAAATATCAAGACTAACGGGATCACCTCGATTCAGGACCAAGCTGAGTATTTCTACAAAACTTTAGTCGACCAAATCGAGTCCTTCTCCGAGATAGAGAAGAGTCACTTGACCAGATACATCAAGCTCAGCCGCGAAAACCAAGATCTTCAGAAATCCTACGAACAGCTGACCGACTCGCTCAGCCAAGAAGTTGAGAAAGTCGAGCAGAACAATGCACAGCTGCAGAAGGCCCAAGTTGCCCTGAGAGAGGCGCAGAAAGACTGCAAGGCCAAGGAGGAGTATATCCATCAGGCCGAGGCAGCCAATGCTGCGCTGAAGGAGAAGAACGACAAGCAGAGCAGCCTGATCAAATCGTCACACCAAAAATTGAAAGCTATGAAAGAGGAGCTGGAGCTCCGTGACAGAACTATTGACGATCTGCAGACAGACTTGCGAGAACAGGGCGCCCTTGTCGACAAGTATAAGCACGAAATCGAGCAATATCGGAAGAAGCGCAAAGAATGGGAACGGCAAGTGGATGAAGCCGCCCAGTGCTTGGACGACAAGAGCGAGGTCTTAAAGTGGCTCAATCAAGTGGCCAAGCCTTTGAAAGGCAATCCAAAAGCATCAGAATCTGGAGCGTCCAGTTCGGGATCGTCAAGCTCTGAAGCGCCAAGCTCTAGCCCACATAAGTTGTCAGACTCGGTAGTGGGACCAACAGATGACGAAGAAGACGATGAGCCGCATTGTACGACAGATTCCGAGGACGAAGGTGAAGTAACCTCTGCGACAAGCCCTTCTAAAGACCGGCGACGCGACCTGCAAGAGAGTCCAATGGACTGTTCAAGTGACGTGAGCAGCGTGGACGAAACAAAGCCAATTGGTACTACCCTTGACGAGGAAATGATGTACTTGTCTGACAGTCTATCAGCTCTGTCCATCGAGGATCAGGCATCTCCAACGGAACGGAATATGAGCCATCGTCGCGACATACCATCTCCCGCAAGCTCGTATGATTTGGATTTTCTACCGCGACGGAAGCGACGAAAGCAGCGCACAAAAGAAGTTGAGGAGACTGAGCTGGCGCGCAAGAGAACCAAGGTCCGCGAACATTGTGAGAGCCCCGTCCAAACTGATAGTGGAGAAAGTACCTCATTTGATGTTCAAGATCGCAAACTGGAATCACCTGAAGGTTGTGCAAGTCCCGTTCAGACGGACAGCGAGGCAAATCCTTCACTCGATTCTGGAGCAAGCGACAAAGAGCTGGACAAACAGCTGCCCGAGACCGCGGAAACAAGCTTCACAACTTCGCGTGGAGTTCAAACTGTTGCCGACCAAATGGACGGACCGGTAACAATCCCGTCAATAGAGGCCCGGGTAGCATCAGGACGGTCACAGCCTTTGCTTTTGACCGGAAGACGAAGCCGCTACAGGGATCCTGTATACCTTCCAAAATTATACCCCAAATCCCAACTGCTGACACACCAAGCTCGAGAGCTCGGTGTGAGTAGGCCAAGATATATCAGTGCAATTCGGCCTGTGTTCAGGAGCAGAGTTGCATCTTGGCCTCTTAATCTACCGGAGCAGGAGAACTCTGAACAAGGTGACCCGCAAGACAAAATAGAAACTCCGTTAGTGTTACCATATTGGAGTCATGGGAGCGAGTCTCTGGAAGCTGAAGCTGACGATGGTCCAGTACTGCAAACAGCTTCACATGAATATCACCCGCGCTCCGACTACAGGTCGCAAAGTGACGGAATTCTTACTGATGCGGTGAAGGAGCAGGAAATCTTTGCGTCTCCTCCCACTGTCACGGGAGGAAGCTGGTGGCTGCGTTTGGTGACGGTGCTGCTCCTGACTCTGTTTATACTCTCTAAGCTCTGTCCCAACGGAGAGCGACGATCGTGGGATAGGGCCAATATGATGCCACATGAACCCCTGACGAAACTGAGCAATTGTCCAGACTCACGATTGAATGTGGCGGCGGCTGCTGAGTGGGAGATTGTTCGATTCACCGATTCTGAGTTCTTCCTTTTGAATGACTAGTCTCATTCCTTGGGCAACATATATTTAGGAGTTTGGGGCGTTTGGTATTAGGTTTCACAATTGCAGTGTTCTTGTGTCAGTAGACCTTTGAATATTAATTTTTAAACGCGATGAAGTCCATGCGAATCACATCTTTGCCAGCCCTATAGGTATGTGAAGAGTGACTTGTCACAGGCTCACTGCCTAGATAGATGCGATTGTAGACACCACCTATTTTAGGCAAGAACTGCACGTGACTCGTACTCCACTGTCAGGACAAAGAGACGTAAGCCCCCTTACCCAAACAGGACTAGATGCCTCAAGTTGCGTCACCTGCCTCCGCCCTGCGCCACCACAGCGAATTAAAAGCAGCAGACAGTAGGCAACTGTATCCCCTCCTGATAACAATAAGCGTCAGAACGATCATCTTCTTCGACCTAACCTCTTGGATCAACATCATTTTCATCAAATATTCGGCTCTTGACACCTTCCTTATTCTGACTCTCTTCTTTGGTAACTTTTATCTCATGTGTGCTTTTTAATCTCGTTGCCGACACAATGAACCTCCGTTCGTTCCTCCTCGGCAGCGTCGTCGCTCTGGGCGCCAATGCATTGCTAGTCCTCCCCGAGATGGACGGCGATGTTATCGCTCCACACCGTGATTTTACTGGCCTCCATCCCGTGGAAGCCTTTACTGCTCAGCAACAACAGGTCGAACTTATTTGCAAGGAATGCCCGTTCCGCGAAGTGAATGAAAATGGAGATGTCAGCTGGACTGATGGCTTCCTCACTTCTCTGGTAAGTTCGGCTTCCGTTCTGTCGCGAAACCTATTGTTTTCAAAGTATGCTAACTGCTATAGGCACTGAACTTCTCTATCGAAGATGGTGCTTTGCTGGTCAATGGTCATCGCATCTTCCCGCCCCCTCCTCCATCCGTTATCACTGCCGTTCAGCGCCGGAAATCTGACGGAGCCGAGTCCGACCCCGTCTCATTGGGATACGCTGTCGAGTTCATGCCTCTGGGTGTGCCAGATGATGCTCCTATGGAGCTGTCGACTGTTCGATTCACTGTTCTCGATTTGGACGGCCATCCCGTTCCACTCGATACCGTTGCCATCACGATCATCAGGGACTTCAAGGGCAACATCTACATGGCGAAGACCGACTTCGAAGATACGGCTCCGAACCGCCTCTCGTGGAAACAGTGCCGTGGAAAGCCCAACTGTCTGCGCAAGCTTCTGGTTGAGCGCATGCTGGCATTGTTTGCCGCCGCAAAGGCGCGTGTTCTTGGAATGAGGCGCAAGCCTTTTGGTTGCGGTGATCGTCCTATGCTACACCCCTACCGCCGCCCAGAGGGCGATTCTGATCACGATATCCTACCTGGACGCCGTCCTCACCCAGGAGATGGGGGTCCATTTGGACACGACGGTCGCCCTCACCACCGTCACATGCACCATATGCATCATGGTTGGGAACGTACCGTTTCCCGCATCGTTCGCTTTATTGTTGTTCCCGCAGTTCTCGGTGTTCTCGCCGGTTTGGCTGCCAGCGCTCTCGGTATGTTGGCCGGCCAGATTGTGATCTTCCTGTGGCAACGGCGTCGTCGCTCCGCTCCCACAGAGACTGTGGAGGAAGGAACTGTGCCGGAGAAACAGGGTCTGATGACCGAGACGTCCGATGAGCTTCCTCCTGCTTACAGTGACGATGAGTCTGTTGAGGTGTCCGACACCAAGCATTAAACAGTCGCATGAAACAATTCGAATTACTTTGTAGGATAGGGAGACAGCAGCTCTGTGCCGAGGAGAGGATGGTTTCGTGGATAAGCCTATGAGTTAGCGGTGGACGGCTCATCGTATTTCATTTGTGTATTCTGCGATGCAGATTATGCTTTTCCCTCTGTATTTTCTCTTTGTCTCACGCTCGTCGCCTTTCATTTTGCTTACCATTACATTGCTTCGAGTTTCTATAGTCTCGTAGGTTAGCAAGCTGTGTTTCCGCTAGTTAGTAGTGGGCAGCAGCAATGCAATAATAATGGTTTCTGTCCGATAGTACTCCGTGACAAATTCTAATCCATCCTTCTTTGTCCTTTCGAATGTCATCATAATACTAGGTAGTTCATATCGTTTTACTAGGATCGCGATCGACAAGGACTAGTGGTGCTGGTGTCTCACCCACCTCCGTCACGTGAGTCATTGCGGATGCCTGCCAGGAAGAGCATTCCCCTCTTCCGGCCAACAACAACATCAGTGTCGGACTTAGGAATTCGTTGCACCTTATCATCTGTATTCAAGCATGCTGCGCCTGTCTCTACGATGAATCACACTTGCTATACAATCCACTGTGGATTATCATCCAAATCCTCTACTCGAGTCTGACTGCCGTCTGAGCTTGGATAGCTTCAGCTCGCGCCGGACCTGGCTGGCTCCCAGCATCCCGCACCTATGCTCAGCCGAGGATTGAATTAGCATCATATTATTTTGACCTCCATCCTCTCAACAAATCTGTGCAATCATGATGCAGTGGTCGTCATTCGTTCAAAAAGCCTCGTCTTTCATCGACCCGGCCAATTTCAACCTTCCGACTCTGACATCCGCCGATCGCAATCCTTCCAAAGCGTCCCTCTTCCGCCAGCAGTTCCGTCTACCTGATTCCCAAAACCCATTGCAGGAAATCACCGCCGAGTTAATACTTCCTGTTCCGCATACCTCCTCGTCGGCTACGTCTCAAGGCGATCAGCCTCGGCCTCTCGACCGCGCAGGCAATCGGTACGCTGGAAGACTCCATCTGAGTGAACGCTTTCTCTGCTTCTCCACGCAGCCGACTAGCTTTGCACCGTCCGCGACACTCAGTGCCTCTACGCACTGGACGGGTCAGACGAATGGCACCGGGCCTTCCGGCAATGGTTTCACCATTCCGCTCTGCTCTATCCGCCGGGTGGAAAGGCTGAATAGTCTCAGTCACGTCTTCTCGCTCGCGTTGACTACGTGGAATGGCGCGCTGGGAAAGCAGCAGACTCCCGGCTTTGTTCCGCAGAAATTTACCATCCAGCTGGTGGGGAGCAGGCAGGCCTGCGAACGGTTTTGTGATGGCTTAAAGAAGGGACTGCGGGAAGCGATGAAGGAGATCGAGCATCTACGGCTGGTTGTAAATGATTGTTACTCGGAATACTTGCTTTCCGGGGCCATGGCCAAGTCTAAAGATCAGAATCCAGATAACGCTGAGGCGCGCCAACCCCCAGATGCCGGACTGGGAATGATCTTCCGCTATCCTGGTGACGCTCGCAAACTGCGGGACCGCAGCAAAATGAGACTATGGGGGGAATACTTCAGAGGTATGGAACACTGCAATGATAGAGAGCGTTCATTAAGATGTTTGATCTAGAAAATGGCCGGAATGCAACATTGATTCGGCAGCCGACCTTTCATAAGCTGATCCGGGTCGGTCTACCAAATCGTCTGCGTGGAGAGATATGGGAGGTGACATCAGGGTCTTTCTACCTTCGGCTGAGGTCTCCCAAGCTATACACAGATACTCTGGCCAAGTTTTCAGGCCAGGAGTCCTTGGCAATCGACGAAATTGAAAAGGACCTGAACCGGAGTCTCCCAGAGTACCCCGGCTTCCAGAGTGAAGAGGGCATTGGCCGGCTTCGAAGGGTCCTTACAGCTTACAGTTGGACTAACGCGGAGATTGGATATTGTCAGGCTATGAATATTGTTGTAGCGGCTCTGTTGATGTATGCCAGTCCCTACCCTGCTGACGACCGCTACTGACCCGCACAGATATATGTCAGAGACGCAAGCTTTTTTTCTGTTGTCCGTCCTCTGCGATCGTCTTTTGCCAGGGTACTATTCCACAACCATGTACGGCACCCTGCTAGATCAGAAGGTGTTCGAGTCATTGGTAGAGAAGACCATGCCGATATTGTGGGACCACCTTTCCAAGTCCGATGTTCAGCTATCCGTCGTTTCGCTCCCTTGGTTTCTCTCCCTATACATCAACTCTATGCCATTGGTCTTTGCATTCCGGGTGTTGGATGTTTTTTTCTTAGAAGGCCCAAAGGTACTCTTTCAAGTCGGCCTCGCCATCCTCCGCATCAACGGCGAAGAGCTCCTGGATGTCCAAGACGACGGGTCTTTTATTTCAGTCCTCAAATCTTACTTTTCGCGTTTGGATGAGTCGGCACATCCGAGATCGGAGAATCCAAAGCTGAGAGCCATCACGCGGTTTCAGGAGCTGATGGTTGTTGCTTTTAAAGAATTCTCCGGCATCACACATAGCACCGTCACTGAACAGCGTGAGAAGCACAAGGACGCGGTTCTCGAGAATATTGAGAGTTTTGCTAAACGCACGTCTATCCGGAACCTCGGCCCAGACAGCAAACGCCTCAGCATGGATGATCTGGGTCTGATCTATGACCGATTTTACGAAGTGCTGTATGAGCACCAGCAGCGGCAAAGGCTTATCGAAGAGGAAAAGAAGCGTCAGGAGAAGAAAAGGGCCGAACGAGCTTCAGTAATCGGCCCTCCGGTAGACCGAGAGGTGGGCCGCGTCGGCCTTGGACCAAGCCCAACCCATATGGACTACGACGCTTTCCGTGATTTCCTCGCTATCACAGCGAAATGGGCTGTTACCGATTCTCCCGGGCCGTCGCGAAAGGAGTCGTCGGCCGATATGAATGGCAGCTTCCGAGGCTTCGGCAAATGGGCATCTGGCATGAATCATAAGCCTGAACCTGCCGACCACGAGTTCATGCAAAGGCTCTTCCGCAAATGGGCTACGGATCCATCCGAAGGGCTGAGCTTGCAAAACGTGGTAAATGGCCTTGCACGGCTGAAGGGCACTCGGGATATTATGAATACCATCAACTACTTTTTTGATCTATATGATGACAATGGAGATGGAAAAGTCGACCGGGAAGGCATACTCCGAATGTCAGAGGCTTTACTCTTCCTTTCTCGCCGAGGATTCGAGGGTACCATCACACCGAGTCAGTCTCTGGAAGATTTGAATGACCGGAACCACCCGGAACGGGATAAGCTTAGCACCGATGAAAGATTCCTGGGTAGCGTCAGCTCGTTCATCCGTCGATGTTTCGAGTATGCTGATCCAAGCAAACCTGAGGGCAAGACGACTGAAACCGCGAACAATATGGAGGAGGCAGCTGACAAGCTGGGTTCATTTGCCATTGGGGATGACGATGAGGAGGATCTCATCGACATGGAAGAGAATAACAAGCCCAAGGAAACTCCAACACAAGAAGCACCAGATAACGAGCATAATGCGGATACCAACACAGAGCATACTCGCAAGACATCAGAAAGTGCCAATCCCGCACTTGATCCTAACAATCCCCTTCATATTACCCTCCCCACTTTCCGAATGGTCATTCTGGCTGATGAGCTGCTGGAGCAATTCTTTGAGACCTTCTTTCCCCAGTCGTTCCATCTTTCCGATCATCCCAACCCTGCATCAGTAACCACATCCCTTTCGTCGAATCTCACCACTTTCTCCAACATCGGCGTCCCTAAACCTTCAGTCAGCGTATCAGGTGCACCAGTTGCCGGAGCATCCGGCGGCATCGTCCCTCCAGGCAAAGGTCTCCGCGGGGTCCTGGACAACATCGTCTCCGACGGCATCCGGATGGCAGCCGAGGTCAAGAAGCGAATGGACGAGGCTCAACGGGAACTGGAGCGCAATGCCCTCAGTCGAGGAGAAGAAGACGACGAAGACGAGGACGAAGATTTCGATCCCCGCAGCAGCGCCGCCTCGGCCGCCATGGTCGGAGGAATATCTAGCTGGGGCGCTGGGGCATACGGCGCCGACCCCGAGCGTCGCAGCAGCGTCCGCGAAGCAGACCGCGACCTGCTCGAGGGAGCCGAAGTGCTCAGTGTCCGCGAGAAGGATACCGCCTCGCTCATCGACGGCAAAGACGGACATCGTAGTGGTCACTCGCAGGCAGACTCATCAGCAAGAGGGACATCAGATCCTGAACACGATGACCGGGTCGTCAGTAAGGTCGTCGAATTCGACTCATAGTTATGGTCTGTGCTTTAGCTTTTTCTATTTTCATCGAGGTCGGCTTAACTTGGAATCATGGTATTCCAACATGATGCTCACGTCGTTATGTTTGGTAGTGTATATTGCATATCTGGTAGGCATTATGGGGTTCGGAGATGAATTCAGTTATGGTTACATCCTTCGTATATACTCCTCAAGTCTGGCGTAGCGTTGACTCTACGATAAGGGCTATAATCCACGGAGGCAGTGTACCTGCAGCCCTGCACGCCGAGGCCAATCCTGGACAACAATAGAATAGAGGGAAGGAAAATGATCAATGCTTCTATCATGAATGTCGAATCAGAGGTATGTACATCAATAAACTGGTATCAACATCGTTAATCATGAGAGGTAAGGTATATGATGTCAGTCACGAGGAGAGGGTATAATAAGGACAAGGTCATTAATAAGTCAGTAGTGCGTAGCTTATCCAGCATAGCATCTGGTAAATTGTGAATCGGTAGGTAGAAGAAAAGTAGTGACGAAGTGGACAAGATTGAGATGCGGGGAGTGAGGAAGAGAGGAAGAGTACAAGGTTACTCCTTCTGTCCCTCATTCTCAATCAGCTCGAGGACGAGCTGACTGCGCTCGTATTCAGGATGCTGCATGCAGATCTTGACGGTGCGGCCGTTACTCGCCATCGCGACGCCGTTGGATAGCCCGCTGGCCAGGTTGATGGAGGCGCCGGAGTTGGTGTGGACGGTGTTCGCTCCAGACCCGGGGAGACTGCTTCCGTCGTCCAGGCAGACGACGTTGTGGCCTGGGATGACCTGCCTCAGGCGGCCGTTCATGGCGTTGCGGACCTCGACGAAGTCGTCGTTGAAGAGGATGAGGAATTTCCCGTACAGACAGGCCGAGTGCGCGCGGCCGACGAATTCCATGATGACGCTGCGCGAGACGTCGCCGTGCTTGTTGACGTAGACGGCGCAGTCGGTGTAGGCGACGAGAAATTCGCTGTCGCTTAGTCGGAACATGCCCAGGGGGCGTAGGTTGCTGATGCGGTGGGCGATGCTGTTCAGCTGTGCTTGTGCCTCTGGGGCTTCGGACCGGAAATCGGGTACGGACCAGGTCTGCTTCTTGTCGAGGGTGAGGATCTCGATGCCGCGCTGGGTGGAGATCGCCAGTGATGAGTGGAACATGTTGATCCCGTAGCTCTCGGCTGGGATGTAGAACTCGTCGTATTCACGGAAGAACTCGGTCTGGGAGCGACGGGTATTGAACAGTCGACTTTTGCTGGTGGCGGATTTTTGCAGCACGGGTTCCAGCACCTACTCGCATTAGCTTGACCACCAGACCACCAGGCTCAGGACTCAGCGTACCTTGAAGGTGGACGACAGTCCATCACGCTTCTTGTACATCACCAACGTACGATCTTTCATTTGACCTGCCGCAAAGAATCCAACTTCCCGGTTTCCGGACAGCTTCTGCGGCGCCCGGCGAGCAGAGTCCTTTGTTGTCTGCGAGGACACCCCACTTGCAGGGCACACGACGTCCAAGTGATACGCGATTAAGGACTTGTCAGCAATCAGCAAGAAAAGATTGAACTCTTCAAATACCGCAATCTGCGTCACTCGTATAATCGGGATCGCCTAGTACTTTGTTAGAAGATGACAACAGCGTATAATTGAAAAAACTTACTCGAACCCAACCCCGAGGGTCATTGTACTCGGAAATGTACACGCCGTAATCAGTACCGACCGCACACATCATCCGGCCTGGAGGCTGCTGGAATACAGTCGCGCAATGCACGTTGGTTCTGCAAACCGGCACAGGACGAGTTTTTGAACCGCCATACCGCTCCTCAACTTCCCGGATAGCTCGGTCCAGAGGGGTGCCTTTGATGGTGACTGTCCTCTTGGAGATACCAGAATGATCGGACGAGGCAAAGGCCGTGTCAGCCAGCACACGAAGTCGGAAGGGTTCGGCGTTCTGCGCGAAGAGAGCAGCAGCATGTCTCGTCTTAGCTTCTATTATTTTCTCGCACCACTCCTGCCGGTTCTGTGCGGAGAATGCGTATAGCGTAAAAGTCCCATTCTTCCCGAGGTGTTTGACCTTAAACGGGTAGAGGATTTTGTCGTCTTTGGAATTGTCAAGCACCGTGCTTGCTACCAAAGTCTTGCCGGAAGAAGAAGTCGTCGTAGAGTTGCCCGAGTTGCCGCTATTAGAATGTACGAGGGGTGCACCGCCTGCACCACGCGTCGCCGCTTGAGGTGGAGTGACCGTCGAAACCCCGCGGACAGAAGACTTGACGACGGGATCATCGTTCGTGCTCTCGAGTACCAAAAGGTCCATTGGAATCGGCAGTTTGGACACATCGTAATTTTCATATTTGACGCCCCTCGTTGGATCGCGGGTGGTGGACAGTTTGGCAAGAACGAGGTAATGGTCGAAAAGAATAGCATGTGTGTCCACGAGGAATCGTGTGCGCGTACCAGGGCGCTGCAAGTCTCCTCGATAGATGATCTCGCGACCAAGGTGCTGCAGATTCAGCTCTACTTCCTTCTTCATCTCCGGTCTAAGCTGCAGCTTGGCAGACAGTTCAATCAGATCCACCTTCTTGCTTGTTTCACCGACCTTGTTATCGCATTCCAGCGCCACGACCTTGATCTCTTCAATAGCTTGTGCCAGGTTCGTCTTCTCCTCGCAGTCCTTGACCATGTTCTTGTGAACAGTCGCCAACAGCAAGGTGTATCTCTGAATCCGAGTGATGGGCGCTTTGAGATAGGTATCCCAGCTGAGACGATTCGACATTTTGTGCTCACGAGCTTGGTTCAAAAATTGTCGAAAATGGGCATTTCTCTCGGTCTCCTTACGAACAAGGTAGTTGGCGTGCGGAAAAGTTGCCGCGTAGTCAATATACACCGACTTAGCCTTTCGAATCCACTCCCTGAAAATGTCACTGAAGCCCACAATGAACGGGCCTTGCTCCTTCTGCCGGTACTTGAGCTGCGCGAGGAGGTACTCTTCGTTCACTTTCTTGACCGCATCTACCTTTCCGAAAACGTCGTTCAGGAACTTCGGCAACCTCTTCGACGGAATGATGGGAGGCTGCATATTGGCCAACTGATCCCGGTAGAGTTCACGAAGTACGTCCAGCTGTCCGATAAAGGCATCCTCGGTCGTGACGATCTCGTGCAGGTTGTTCTGGCGGTCCAGCTCTTTCTTCGGATAAGCCTCCCACACTTCCTTCGGGACCTTGTAGAATGTGACCCAGTCCTCCACCTTCTTCTGCGGTGCCATCTTCTGCGTTTTCAGGTTCACCTTCTTCAGCGTTCGCATGCAGTGGTGCGAATAGCAGCGTCCGAGCATCTCAGTGTCCTGTTCATGTAGCACGGGCGAATAGCAACCAGTGCCTGTAATTTGAAATAAGACTCCCGACAAGGTCCCGTCGCCGAACTTGACCCATTCCTCTTCCTTCACCAAAGCCTCCTGCTCTAGCATGTTCTCCACGACTCGCGCAGCCAGTGTTTCTGCGTCCGCGATATTCATCGTCGGCACCTTGTGAGTAAACAAAGCGACGATGGCGTCGACAATGGCTGACTTTCTCAGATCGGTTTCTTCTTCGCACAGATCGCGAATCCAATCAAGAATGGCACTCAGGGCCCAAGGTTCCACACATTTCCTAAATTGGTCCGAGGACAGTTTAGCTGGATTGAATTTCTTGCGACGTCCCACAGGGATCGTGGGTAGGTCCAGGGGTATCGCAGGAGCCTCTTGGGCAGCGTCAAGCTTGAACGCGCCCTGCTGTTGCTGTCGAAGCACCTCCAGCTGCAGCTTGTACTTCGCCCGGTCCGCATCGGTCTTGGATCTGATAGGGGGGTCAGTCCGGGGTCCAATAGGATGACTTGACAGAGACGTCGACCGTGGCACTTGAGATGTCGGTGTGGACACGGTCGACGCGAAGGAATCCGCAGAAACAGGGTACTGAGGGCTTGTATACTGGGTTTCTTCCTGGTATTCACCCGGTTCCTGGTGCCTGTATGTCCCAGCCGGCATCAGATGGGGCATAAGATCTGCGTTATTCGCTGGCTCAACAGGGGCCGGTGGCAGTGGCCGCATTCCAGGGTGGAAGAAGAGCTCCCCTGGCATTCCTCCTATATCGGATCCTTCACTTCCTGAGTGATGTACATCATCGGGATAGGCTTCTGCCTCGTCGCCGTAATCGAAGCTCATGCGACGCTCGTAGGCGCCAGGCTCTGCCAGGCCACCAGTGCCTGCAGCATCGACCCGCGCCGGGGAAACGTAATCATAATATTGGTGCACTTGATCATGGGGTATAGGATAGTAGTCATAATCGTCGGAGTACTCGCCGCGATCATCCGCAGAAACGTTGGAGCTTCGAAGCGAGCCGGAGGGGCCCAGCCTTGTGCCTTGATCTACGCCTTCATTGCCAGTCTCGTCAGCATGTTCATCTGTGTCACCATCGTAGTGATAGCGGCCATAATAATCGCGGCTGTACGTCGCGTTGGGCGTGGAATGCACTTCATCTTGACGAGGGTCTTGGCGAGGTGATGGCCCTCGCGCCGACGATTGGCTTCCATAGCCACTGATGACCGAGGCATTAGTCTCCCGCCGTGTGCGCGCCTGCTCCCGCTCGGCCTGGATCCTGTCCTCCTCTTCCGCCATTTGCAGCATGGCCAGCCCGGCCGCGGCTTCCGCGTCACTGTCGTCGCTGTAGGCATCATAGTTAACATACTGGCCTGTGCCCGTCGCCAATGTGCCGTTTGTGTGCGTGTGCCTCTCGTCAGGAGACAAACGCATACTCGAGGTGGCAGTGACCGGAGGACTAGGGTCGTATTCTTCTTGACGCAAGGTCTGCACGTCAACATGCAGTGGTCTAGTGTCATAGCGTGTCTCCCGCCTCATACGGCCATCCATCACAGCCGCTTCCACTTCCCTCATCAAATCGTCATAACCTACCGATTGCTCCGACCGCGGATCTCGAACACCGACCCCATCGAGATCGTCAAGCGGCGATGAATCGCTGTCCGCATCGATTGGGGGGCCGGGCAAAGGCCGCGACTGGGGATGCCGAGTCAAGGTATCTGTCCGGCACGGAGAGGTTTGCGATTGCGCTTGCTGAATGGGTGGCGTAGGCAGTGACCGCCCCGACCCGCGACGGCCGAAGCTCAGTTCTTTACCGTATATGTCTTCCGCAGGTGTCGAGTGCGCAGGTGGTTCTGGAGGGTGCTCGTCAGGATACGGTGTCATGGCGGCATCCGAGTGGTGGGGCGATTGCGGGACATAAGGGAGAACCTGTGAGCTGTAGGGGTGGGAGCGAGTTGAGGTTGATGAAATGGTTGTTGCGGTCAATGAGCTTGTGGAAGCATACGGTGCGGCAGGCCTCATCGGTGAGGCGACATTGTAGGCTAGAGATGCAGAAGGCTGAGTAGAAAAGCCATACTGGGCTGCTGGCGAGTTGCTTCGATACGGGACAGATGCGCGACCCCCGTAGGGATGATCTGATCCTCGAGGAGGGGGCGGAGGTGGCAGGGACTGCTGAGAAGAATATGGCTGCGGTGTTTGCGGGGGCTGCGCGTACAAACTCGCTATACTTGGTTGTCGCTGGACCGTTGGGGACCCGTATGCAGCGAGACTCGCCGACTGATACGCCGCTGGGTTGTACGGCTGGTGGGCAGCTGTCGCACCAGCGGTATAAGCACTGCTGCTGGAACTGCCATATGCGAGGGGATTGTAGCCTAGCTGCTGGTGCGACGGAGTAGGCGGGGCGGCATATTGCTGAGGATTGTATGCCGACTGCGTCGGAGAGGCGATAGACGAGTATTGGTAGGAATAGTTAGACTGAGATAAAGCTCTGTCTCGCGTTACGTGCGGCGGCCCGGCGGCGGGGATATGCGCGTATCGCGGTCCCGAGATGTCGTCGTACCCGCTGTTCGCAAGGCTATAGGAGCCTTGTCCGTCCTCGGTGCCATAATCACTGGCTTGCCTCGCATATCGCGTAGACCCGTTGGCAGTCCGGGCGTGTTGACCACTAGAATCTCCACCAAACAGACCCGCGTCATCCCCCACGTTATAACTGGGCATCCTCCGTAATTGAGGACTTGTGCTCTGTTGCTGCGCATTGGAGTAGTGGTCATAGCGACTCGAGGAGGGAGGTTGCGTGGACGAGGAGGTAGGATTGCCCGACTGGCCGTAATAGGGCGTCTGGCCATTCTGATAGTGAGCCATTGTCGCTAAGAATGTCCACGACTGGTAACGTCAGGGGACTAGGAAACAACGGGACCGAAGGATTTATGGCGACGATGAGGAGGGCTGCGAACCCACCCTATGCAGTCTCTCGGTCTCCTCGTGTTCGAGAGGGTCCTGCGGTGGATGCAGCGCGAGTCGACTGCGGGGGGAAGACGGGGACAAAGGCAGTCGAACTCGGTAAATCAATAGGACAGAGTAAAAAGGAGAAAACCCGACATGGATTAATTCTCAGGATCCAACCCGACGTGCTTCGAAGAGAGAAGAGAAGTGTTGCTGTGAGATTATGTGAGGCTCAGATCCCTTAGCCTTGGGCCTCAGGCGACAACCACGCGGGAGCAAACCAGTGGAACTCAGAAGGGGTTCGTGTTTAGGTTCAGTTCGGACAGCTAACGGCTAATAATATTAATGGCTGTGCTTTCATGGGGAACTGCACAGCCACGTGAGCTGTGGGGAACAATGTACTACTACTTGTGTCCTTGGAATCAACAAGATGGACAGAGTAGATACTCCATAGTCTGATCATCCTCTATATGAAGGTGACAAAGGAGCTCTGTATGAGGAAGAGGGAATGGATATAACTCCGTACCCAAACTGCAAAAAGGCTGACAGATCCCCATTCAGCTCCTGCGCCCATAATAATGCAAACAACACAAAAACATTAGTGAAACCAGCCACAATGTGACTCGTTGACTCAGACAAGTCTATTATTCTACCAATTATCATGCCGATATATGGTTAGTTCCGTTTCAAATGTTCAAACTGCTCTGTCAACGGGGAAACCGGAGCTGGAAAACATACAACATCTCCAACACGCCAATACCATACCATCGTGCTTGTGCAGAATCCTGCCGCAAGGCTGATTTCTAAGGTAACGTGTCTCCTCGTGCTCGTATTCTCATATTGTCCAATTTATTTCAAGCCGTGCAATCGGTCGTGGCAAGGCTGATTCGGAACTTGAATTGGGAGAAAACAGTGATGACATTCGACAGCTAGGTATATAAGCGTCCATAATGATACATCGTAGAGAGCAAAGCATTTCGAGACGAAACAGTCATCATGATCGCAGATTGCAAAACGAGACAACAATATCGCGAAAAAAATTGCGCATTAAATAGAGATATAACAGCATATAAATGCAAGGCATTAGTCCATAGATCGCGAAGATAAAACTTTTATAGCACCGTGCTCCCAAAGGGGGGAAGGGCTTCATTTTCCATCATATACTTGATCAGGTGTCAGCGTAAATTCCCCTTTCTGCAGGTGCTCCGGCTCAACATGTTCTGGTTTTATATAACGTGCGGTCAGAGCGAAGCGTAGCTTCTTGTCTGGAGTCACCGCGTGCTATCGAAGCATCAGCGTCTTTCCCTTAATAATGCGCGGCTTTGGATATCCATCTACCTCGTAGTATTTCTGAAGGTTCTCGCCGTGCATGACTACCAAGTCACCATGGTTCAGCTCCATCTTGATACCTATGGGAGCTTCCCCGCATTTGCCCTTCTGCAAGGCCTTGCGACGTAGACTGTCGTATGTTGCTTGGTCGATCTCACAATTAGCCAGCTGACTCTTCAGGCTCCGTCGTTCGGCTTCCATTCTACAACCCGCCAATACGGGGTCATCTTTCAAAAGTGTCTTGGTTTTCGACAGGCCGTTGTAGTACTTGTACTTCATTCGAATTGACATGGCTGACTTGGCACCCAGGGAAAGCGTGGCAATCGTTGGTCCGAGAGACGACTCTCCGTCGTCATGATACTTCTGTGGATCAGCAACGCGCTAGACACAGACACGGCATTCAACGTACACCAATCTTCATGTCTTCAAAGTAGCCAAGCATGAGTAGCTCATTTGGCGGAAGAAAGGGGTCTCCGCTGCCTGCTACGGCTTGCTCAGTTGCCCAGGACAAACGACCCAAGGCCCGCAGAATCCCATCCGGAGCATCACTGAAGCCTCTGGAGTCCACTGAAACGATATATTTGTATGGCATCCCCTTTGAGAAAGTTCAGCTTTGTGAGATGACAGCACACCACGGGCAACTCACGTAATTGACAGCAAAGTGTGCGGTGAGGGTTCCAGCGACTGAAGATTTGTTGGTCAGAAGAACATGATGGCCTTAGGGAGAAGTTCGCTCGCTTACCAACACTTTGCTGTAATGGATAACGACGCAGTCCGAAGTCAGCAACCTGCAGCTTTCGAAATAGATCGTTGGGTCCGTTAGGACGGCTGTTGATTATTCTGTTGGCGACAAAGTGAGTAATGAAGCCTACGCCTGGGATTTCGTAGGTAAGTTTTCTGTATGGAAACACTGTCTCATCATCAATATCTGGTACGACGAATTTGGGATCAAAACGACAAGCACGTTTGTTCGGTCCAAGGCCGAAGTCATCAATAACAGACCGTAGAGAAACCGGCTGCACGGCCAGCATTTTCTCGAATGTGCAGCTTGTCTCGCCTTTTCCCGACATCAGGCTGAGCTCGTCGGTGCATTTCCAACCGTGCCAATACTTTCTGGATATGCACTTTTGGCAGCGTGGGCAGACAATGCCCTTCCACGCAATTCGAGAATAGCTGACGCCTTCTCCCTCTTCTTCTAGCGTTGGTAGCAAGTTGGGTACCAGATCGTGGTGTGGCACAACCTCAGGAGCAGAAGGAGTCCGAGCTTGGATGAACTTGGGATGGAACGTAAGGTCCACAGGCGGTTCGAAGCCGTTGACTGTCCAGAAGCTGTCGCAAGTGGGTTGCAGACACATCCAGCCTTCATCGTATATACGTGGACTTGCTGTATGACAAGCGGCACATTGGTTGATTTCGGCCTGAATCTCAGGGCTCTGATGGTATGGAACAGGAGCAGCAGAGCTCTTGGCTGCCCACCAGCTCTTTGTAGAGAGGTTCAGCTTCTCAAAGCGAACTTTGGCTCCCACTTTGCCTCCGATCCTCTCGTACCAGACTGCCGTAATCAGAAAGTAATCCATCACATTGTATCGGTGTGGTAGCTGTCTTCCGAGAAGTGTGTTGCGGTCCCCTAATCATCAGTCAGAAGGAAGGGTTACTTTGGCGGCAAGAAGAAGATCCACCTATGATAAGGCCCACTGGAACCTTCAGGTTCATGCTATTAATAATACTACTGACAGCACTTTCGTCGCTGCCTTGATCTCTAACGAGGATGAGGTTACCCTCTGCATCTTTAGTGCAACCCCCTCCGCTAGGATCGTTAGTCATGACACGTAGCAATGCCCTAAAATCAGGATTGCACTTACACCCTTGTCACCACAATTTCTTCATCGATGTATGAGCGAATACCACAGTCAGCGTCCAGCAGGAAGCCCCAGCACAGATGGTCACAGTGGTAGGAACCACCCTGAACCGCACGGAACCAGGGAAGAGCGTCACATAGCTCTGGGCGGCACTTTGACCGGGTCAGCAAACGTTACAATGGGCACTGCTGAGTTACAAACCTCAGCCCATGCGGGAGGCTGGCCATCGACGGGTTCCGTAGCATCATTTGTAGTCACGATTTGCGGGGTAGCACTAATAGGCGAAACTGGTCAAGGTCAGATTTATGTATGAAAGGATTCGAGGACGTTGAGAACAGCGCAACAGGAGATTGGATGGATTAAACTCGTTACCTGTGGAGCGAACTTTACGTATGCGACCCGTCCTCACAGACCTGGGCTTGGGTGCCGCAGCTCTGGCGGGCCTGCTTGGGCTCATACTTATTGCCGTGTAAAATAGAATGCTTTTCACTGAGACCGGAGTGCATCTGGCTTCTATAACAGAAATTGCAAGTAGAATTGCGTTGCTCACTGGCAAATTCTGATGGTTCTAGCAGAGAATGTAGTAGTTTGAGGTCGTAAATGTATACTTCAGGGCTGCAAACCTGAACTTTCTCCGGAATTTTACTTCGATCAGCAGGAATCGAGACTTCCGGAGATAGGCACAATGAGGATAGGGAACTTGAAGCAAGTATATAGGAACTAATAGCTGGTAAGATCCAGCTCGCAATTGAGAAGCCCCGGGGACGGAGACAGAAGCTGGTAGGTATCAATAAAGCGAAAGAAATTGCATCCCTAAGGCTGTCAGGAGTATATAGTGGATGTTCCCCTCATTGAAGTTGATAGAATGTGCTAAACTGCAGCGTGAGGGATAAGAAGATGAGAGAGGAAGACAGAGCTATTCTCTTCCTTGAGATCTTGATCACTGACAGTCACGAGACTGGCGCCTTTCCCTAAAGGGAAAGAGGCAGAAGGAAGGTGACTGATGTGTACAGAGTCTTTACCTCACAGGAAGGTTATCAATCGTGAAAGGATCTTCTCAGATGATGTGAGAGAAGTGTAAAAGGTGTCAGATATATCTCAGCTCTAATTGACCTTCCTGCATATAGCTATAATAAGATGATGCTAAAGATTCTGATCAAGACATCATCAACACCGGACGGCCGAAGTCTCTCGAGGAGCTTAAGAAAGAATAGGAGCAAGAAGAGGGAGGTAGCGATCTCCACAAAATAGTAATGTCTCTGTGAAAAGTTTTCAATTTCAGTTCCATGGACCTATCATGATAAATAGTTCTCGTCATAGACCGCATGAATTGCTTACCACGGACATGTTGCCTACGAATGAGCAACCTTAAGCTCAAGAACCACTGGTCGATCTAGATATTCCCTGAGAAATAATAGGTCAATATCAATGTTGATGATCAAAAGTAGAGTAAGTTGTTGAGGACCATCGGATGACTGCATGTCGAAAGAGCATAGGACATGCTACGAGGCTAAGGTATATATTGCTGATCGACGCCATGGTTAATGTGTGAGATTCTTGGCAGTTCGAGGGACATATTTCCTACCATGGGCTTGATTTATTCCGAATTTATGACATGAGGAATACTAAGAGCAACAAAGGCCTGATGCACTTGTACTACTATGTACAAGTTTACAACTGTAGTCTTGAACCACATCCCCCGGCCGTGGATCTGTAGATCCGTGAGCTAAACTGTTCCTGTGCGCGTTAGTACTAGCTAGGACTAGTTAGAATGTACCTAGTTACTGTGGAGTGTGGACCCCTTTAAGCCACCGCAATTCCAAGAGTCCAAGTTGGAGACTCCAACTCTGTCCGAGTGTCCAGAATTTGGAGAATTCCCTCGGCTGTTCTCCGTCCGCAGACTGCGCAGAGTGTTTCGTTTATGTAGGTTCACGCGGATCCATGTATACTGGCAGGAATAGTCAAATTTGCATGATATAGTTTGATGAAATGAATGTAAACTATTACTACTGATAATGGAAGAGGAAGGTTTTTCGTCAGTCTCGTGTTCTTGGTCGTATGTATATCTCCGGCAAGGGAACACGGAAGAGAGACCTCTCGAACCGAACACCGAACTAGCAAAGTAGCATAGGACTTAGAAGCTTTCCCCGCAGTTCCACGATTCCACCGAAAAGAAGCCGGAGTCAACAACTTAAGAATGAAGACCTCCCCAACTGATTACGTCCCTGCAGTAGACTAATCGGTAACCAGTATAACCAATATTACCCGAGGAACTCCCTGCTTCAGCCCTCGGCTCTCTTTTCTTTTTCCTCGTCTTCTCTCCCTTCTCCAACCTCTCCAGGTTACATCGGTTACTGACGCAGACAACATGGTCTTTCTCCCAGCAGCCACGGCGGGCGAGCTGCCTCAAATTCCAGATAGCATTCCCATCAGTGAATTTATGCTTAATGAGAAATATGGCCGTCACCCTGTTGGCCAGTCAAGAGATCCGTACACCTGTGGACTCACTGGGAAGTCCTACTCCATTTTCCAGGTTGCTGAACGCGTCGACCTTCTGGCTCGGGCGCTCGCCAAAGAGTTCAACTGGGCACCTAACAGCGGTACCGAATGGGACAAGACTCTGGCAATTTTCAGCTTGAACACTGTAAGTGATTTCATTCTAGATCGCTCGGACGGACAATGTTAATCATGGATTCCTGACTTCTAGATTGACACACTGCCCCTATCCTGGGCTGTCCACCAGCTTGGCGGTGTTGTGTCACCGGCCAATGCGGCATATTCGGCGGCGGAGTTGAAGCATCAGTTACTTGACTCCAAGGCAAAGGCGTTGTTTACATGCGCTCCTCTGCTTTCTACATCTCTGGAAGCCGCCGCCATGATCGGATTCCCGAAGGATCGAATTTATTTGCTGGAAGTACCGCCGCAGGTGGGCGGTGGAAAGGAAGCTGGCTCGGGCTTCAAGACTGTGTCTCAATTAATAGAGACCGGGAAATCTCTCCCCAAATTAGAAAGGTTGAACTGGAGCGCAGGTGAAGGTGCTCGTAGAACTGCTTTTCTGTGTTACTCCAGTGGAACGTCCGGTCTGCCTGTAAGTGATCAAGCCGTACCGTGCAACACAACTACGCTGACCTATATGTCGTTTTTAGAAAGGAGTCATGATTTCTCACCGCAACGTCATCGCGAATACCTTGCAAATTACAGCCTTGGAGAAAACATGGCGGGACTCCCTGAGTCCAGCTGGCGGCCCAAGGTACTCGGAAGTTGTGCTGGGTCTTCTGCCCCAGAGTCACATCTATGCGCTGGTGGTTGTTTGCCATGCCGGACCATACAGAGGCGATCAAGTCATTGTCCTGCCGAAATTCGAACTCAAATCGTATCTCTCTGCAATTCAAGACTTCAAGACCACGGCCCTCTTCTTGGTAAGTGGTATCGAGTCGCAAATGAAGATACGGTAGAGCGAATGCTGACCGGGTACCTTGTCTAAGGTACCTCCAATCATTATTACCATGCTGCGAAACCAGGATGTGTGCTCCAAGTTTGACTTGAGCTCGGTCACGTCGTTATTCACAGGTGCAGCACCCCTAGGAATGGAGACGGCGGCCGATTTCCAGAAGATTTATCCGAATGTCACAGTTCGTCAGGGCTACGGTAAGCATGGACTCCATTCAAAGCGCAAGACATTTGGACCCTAACCCGACAATGTAGGTCTCACGGAGACGTCGACTGTCGTTTGCTCAACCCATCCCACAGACATATTCCTCGGCTCGTCCGGTATCTTGCTCCCTGGCGTCGAGGCACGCATCATGACTCCTGAGGGCAAGGAGGTAACCAGCTACGACACACCTGGTGAACTCGTCGTTCGCAGCCCAAGTGTGGTGCTGGGTTACTTGAACAACGAGAAAGCTACCAAGGAAACCTTCGAGGACGGATGGATGCGCACTGGTGACGAGGCCGTCGTTCGGGTGAGCCCGAAGGGTATGGAACATATCTTCATCGTCGATCGAATCAAGGAATTGATCAAGGTCAAGGTCTGTTACCCCCTGATGTACACCCTCGCTAGCACTCAGTTCCCACTGCCTAACACATCGTAGGGCCTACAAGTCGCTCCAGCGGAGCTGGAGGCTCATCTGCTCACCCACACAGCAGTCGCAGACTGCGCCGTGATCGCTATTCCCGACGAGGCCGCTGGTGAAGTACCCAAGGCCATCGTCGTCAAGTCCGCCTCCGCTGGCGACAACGACGAAGCTATTATCAAATCTATCAAGAAGCATGTTGAGGACCACAAGGCCAGACACAAATGGCTCAAGGGAGGAGTCCGCTTCATCGATGCTGTTCCCAAGAGCCCGAGCGGCAAGATTTTGCGCCGACTGCTCCGTGACCAGGAGAAGGAGTTGCGGAGAAAGGCTGGCGCCAGGATATAATTATTCGACTAGATTTTGATGTCCTGTGTAGATAATTCCCGAATATAGCGTGCATATTTTCGTACTATAACACAGAGCAATATAAACAAAGCAGAGAGATCAGTACACTAAATTCCATAGAAATAGCTACAAGCATGTTTGCAGTGTTTGACAGGGGCGCGGGGAGAAAATGAATTTCTAAGCGGGGGATTGACATATCGGACATTTACTGATTGATCAGCAAGAAGAAAAAATACATTCGAAGCTCTTCCTGTATACTGATTTCGAGGACCTTTTGCTGTATATCCTGAGAATAAGCGGAGCTGGTCAGCATCTTTCTCAGAGAGCCCTCTCTTCAACGATCCGCACTTTCCAGACGCCCTTTCCTTTTTCCTCTCTTCGAGCCCTCATCAGCTACAAAATGTCCTCGTCACAAGAACCTCACCGTGAAGCCGACCAGGATGCCTACATTGAAGCCGACGAGGCGGAAGAGATCTTCACCCGCGATGAAGACCACCCTATGGACTCGGATCCCGAGGACGAGGACCAAGCCATGGCATACGAGGACCAAGCCATGGCATACGAGGACCAAGAAATCACATTGCAAAACGACTCTGCAGCTCACTTCGACCTCCATTCAGACTCCGTATTCTGCGTCGCGCAACACCCGGTTTACAACAATATCGTTGTCACCGGGTCTGGCGACGATATCGCCTATATCTTCGATTCGACGCCTCGCGACGAGCGGCCCATCCTTCCTCCGAGCTACGAGTCGAATCCGCAACCAAAGGGTGAACGGACGTCGTTGACGCCTATTGCCAAGCTGGATGGACACACGGATACCGTCAATGCGGTCGCGTTCACTGAACCGAAGGGGGAATACGTCGTGACGGCAGGCTTGGACGGTCGGCTGCGGGCATGGCGCGATAACTCTCCCCAGTTGACGGGACTCTCGTGGGAATTCGTCGCGGAGTCTCAGGAGGTGGAGGAGATCAACTGGGTTGCCGTTTGCCCTTGCCCGAATAACGACGAGGAGAAGCGGAATGTCATCGCTCTTGGTGCAAACGACGGTAGCGCCTGGGTCTTCCGTATCAACCACAACGATTCCGCTGAGCCCATCTCCATGATCCAGACTTTCTTCCAGCACACTGCGTCCTGCACGGCTGGTGCGTGGACTCCTGATGGTAACCTGCTCGCTACCGTCTCCGAAGACGGCAGCTTCTATGTATACGATGTCTGGGGCGCCGCCGCGGCCGCTGGCATTTCCTATTCCGCCGGTACCAGCGCCGTCGTCGGCCTGACCGCCGAGGACCAACGCTTCGCCGTCGATGGCGGGTTGTACTCCATCGCGATCTCGCCTGGCGGAGGTATTGCCGCTGTCGGAGGAGCCGAGGGCCACATCAGGGTCGTCGGTCTTCCCCGCCTTGTGTCCGTGGCCGGGGCCGCCAAGTCCAAAGCCAAAGGCCCTGCCAACCAAGCCGCAAGTGGCGCCTCCGCTGCCGGTACGATCATTGCCTCGCTGCAGGCTCAAAGCGACGGCATCGAAACGCTCTCTTTCTCCTCTCCGCCATTGACCCTTCTTGCCGCTGGCTCGGTCGACGGCTCAATCGCCCTGTTCGATGCGGCGCATCGGTTCGCCGTCCGTCGGCATATCAAGGAGGCCCACGAGGGCGCTGCTGTCGTCAAGGTCGAGTTTCTGCAAACAAACCTGGCTGCTCTCGCGAGTCGCCCTGCTGCTGCGGCTACTCAGGGACGCCCGTGGCTTCTCACCTCCGCCGGCATGGACGGCGTCGTCAGACGTTGGGATGCTCGGGGCGGAACTGCAGCTGCAGCGGAGGGATTGTTGAAAGAGTGGAAGGGTCATTTGGGACTCGTTGATAATGCAGAGGGGGAGCA
>JAABUG020007777.1:0-75991 GCA_011319215.2 Scortechinia acanthostroma
AATCATTCAATTTGGTCGCGACAGTCAGCAGGACCGCACTCATTGTCGGTACAAGCGCGGATACCAAGATAGTAGGGATGAACACCTGGATCATTAGCTATGGGTCTGAGAAATGCTTGGAACCCCACCTACCAGGTACCCCTTGAGTGGACCGTTGTAGATCTCGGAGATGAAAATCTCAATCGCAAAGCAGGTAGCAATGATGGCACCTAGGGCGACGGCTGCAAGCAATGCGAATGGAACTTGGAGGAGCTGTCGATACATCCGCTTTGTAGCGGGGAAGACTCCGCGAACCTCGCCGGTCATTTCATCACGAACCTCCTTTTCTGGCTTGAACTCTGTTCTCCTTTCGTGAACGGCAGAAACGCCCTTGGTCTGCCACCGACAACTGAGGTCCTCCTCCTGACGCTTCCAGTACTCAATAAAAACGATGCACCACAGACAATTGACCACGGTGTAGATCATAGAGAATGAGCCCAACAACAGCCAACAGGAGAACCCGAACACCGCGGGGAACATCAAGAACCGAAAATACGACTGCAAGAAGGCAAAGTAAAAGCCGACCTGTAGCCCCCAGTTAGCTTAAAAGCTCCACTAACCCAACGACAAGCTCACATGTTCTCCGAAGGTATTGCGAATCCGATCCAAGTCCTCCGTAGACAGAAACGTCTTCTTGCTCCAATCCCTCATGCACTCCCTGTTGGTCTCCTCGTCGTGCAGCGGAAAGATCGCATCGACATTCTTCCACTCTCCATGTCTGGGGGTAATGCCAGCACCACCCTCTGCCTTGGGAACCGTAATCAAGTGGTAGATAACACGAAGCCGCTCAGCTTCCGACTGCGGCTCCGCTGAGCTCGCCGGTTCGGGTTCCGCGTTCCGTACGCCATACAGCCAATCTCGAACACTTGAAACCATTAGCATCCAAAACATACAACCTGCAAAAGCATAATGATACGTACCGAGACTGGTAAACCGCGCGTTTCAGCTTCTTCTTGCTTGCGGCCCGTACAAAGATAAAAAGGGAGTTCTCGTCGCCCTGTCGAACTTCCGTCTGCAATCCTACCTCGGAGAGCTCGAGAAGAAGCACCTCAAACCTCTTGATTGCTTGAGGGGTATCTAAAACAATCAGATCGCGGCCAACTTGCTGCCTCAGGGCTACCTACCGAGATCCCCATAGTTGAAGCGGATGACGTAGTCCACATGGTGATTCTCCTGAACAGGCTTCGGAGCCGGATTGAAAGCCATAGTACAGTTGACTTGGGCAATTTTATAATAGCATGAGGGATGTTGAGGTTAAGAATATAGTCTGTACGGATATTTTGGCTTGACGCGAAAGGGGAGGGAGCTCGAATTGTCGTCACCACATTAATATGCAGCTGCTCTGACCCGGTTGACTGCCGATGACGACATCCCCGAGCTTGCTGGCCTAGGGTTAGCCCTAAGTGCTGAAAGGGGACATAGCGTGAGTTGCCATCAACACTCGATCAGTACAGGAGAGATGTAAGTACTAGACACCTCCACTTGTTATTGGCTTTTTTCATCAAGTGAACCGATGATGGAAGAGGAAGAAGGAAGACGCAAGATGATGAATGATATACCACTGGCTCAAACACAAGCACCCAAGGGTATCACGCTCGACTATCGAGGAAGGTATAGTCTACCTATATACGAAGCACACCAGCTTCCAGCTTTGACAAGATAACACCTGCATCAAAGCTTCACTGTCGAATGAAGACATACTGTGATTGATGCCCTACAGTCCCTCCGCCAACTTATTCAGCGCCGGCCCCTCGACCATCATCTTCATCCACTCCTCCATAGCCTGAGCCCCAACCTGCTTGTAAAACTTGATGCTCGGCTCATTCCACTTGAGCACACTCCACTCCAACCGGCGACCCTTCACCTCTAGCACCTTGGCAGCCAGGTACTTCAGAAGCTTGAATCCGTATCCGTTGCCTCGGGCGCTGGGCTGCACGTAGAGATCCTCGAGGTAGATTCCCGGAGCCGATCGCCACGTCGAGTAATTGTAGAAGAACAGCGCCATGCCCACGGGTACGGGGGACGGGTTCTCCGCTGTGGCGGGGGGGATAACGAGGGCTGTGTAGACGGAGCCGCGCTTGGGGGCGTCGTTGGGGAAGGAGAGAGTGGCTAGGAGGGATTCTTCGGTGGCTTCGACCTCATGGAGGGCTTTCTCGTAGTCGGCTAGCTCTCGGATGAATTGGAGGATGTAAGGGACATCTGTGGTTGTGAATACGGTCAGTAAGGGCCGTGTACAGGTGTATAGCGTTCTGGCAACGATGGCCGACCTATGCGGAGAAACACTGAAGGGAATGCGGGGTGACTTGCCCTCGGGTGTTGCCAGTCTGATGGTAGCTTCCCCGGACATTGTGAGAACAAGGGTTTGTAAATGAAGGTATCGGTATGGTGAGTTTCTATGTACAGCGTTGCAGAGTCAAAAGTAGAGACGTTAAGGAGAATGTTCAGTTGATGTTCCTATTTAAGTGGCCGAAGAATAAAATCTCGGCCCCGAACCCCACCTCGGTTCTGGAACTATGTCGGCCGCACCGCACGCCCTGCGGTCGACATCTATGGAGTATACACATATGAGATAAGAAAGACAAGACTATGTGCTGTTCGAATGTCGAATGACAAACACGCTAAAAGACAGGGAGATAGTCGAACTTGGGTTAATGCTATCATCGAGATGTTATGGCAGCCATCCACTTTTGCTCGTCCGTTCTGTTCGTGAATGTCAGCATCAACTCCGCAAGCTAAGGAAACAGGATACTGACCGATCGAAATGAAGCAGCATACCCAGAACCGGAACCAGCTGCTTCTGGTAGTTCTTGTCCTTCTGTTCCAAGAACTGGAGGAGCACATTCTTCAGGTACACGTAGTCAATGGGTGCTCCCGTCGGCGTTTCACTCCTCTGCGTCGATGGACTACGGCCCTTCGACACGGGAGATGCGACTGCCTTTCTCGTTCCCGAGTCAATTGATGAACGCGAGGACTGAGGGTTCTGGACTGCGCGAGTTTCGTCCGACAACATCCGGTTGGATTTCCGAAGCTTCTCCAGTCGGCTATTCGTTTCCTCCACTGAACGACGCAGCTCGGCCTTTTCTTTCTCCAAATCACGGACTTGCTTTTCGCTTTCGTCTAAAGCGTCACGTAACCGTGCCATGGCTTGGCGGATTTCGTTTAGCTCCTGCGCTGAGCGCTCCGACTGCTCCTCAAGTTGATCCCGTCTGCGCTTCCAGTCCTTTTGAGATCGCTCGAGCTCTTCCCTATCCTCCTCCGCCGTCCTCAGCGCTTTCTCAGCTTCCCGGACCTTCGTTTTGAGCTCCTCTAGCTCTCGGGCCCGGCGCCGACCCTGAGCACTGGCTTCGTCTTCTGCGCGATCGCGTTCTTCAATGGCGGCCTCCATCCGCTCCTTGAAGTCGCGAACCTTGGCCTCGGCACGGCCTTCAATATCGTTGAGCAAGCGCCGCATCGTTTCACCCTCGCGCGTCCGCTCGCTCAGCAAGCGATGAGCATCAGCCAGTTCTTCCTCCAAGCTCTCGCAGCGTTCCCGGGCCTCCTTCATTTGCATCGCTAGCTCAGCACTCTGGTCGCGCATACTGTTCATCAGACTCTGTGCGCTGGCGTGCTGTGCAGTTTTCAGCTGGATTTCCTCCCTTAGACCCTCGAGCTCCTTGTTCAATTGAGTGACCTTGTGTTCAACCTCCCGCAGCTGAGATCGAGCGGTCTTGAGCTCATCTTGCGCTCTAGATAAGTCTGCCGCAATCTTCTCCTTTGCTTCAATGGCTTCCTGCTTTTTGCTCTCGGAGTATCGCAAGTCAGATTGAGCAACAGTCAGATTCTCCTCGGCCTTGAGACGGCTGTCGGTCTCCTGTCTGATTTTCTGGTTGAGGGTCTTCACCTCGGCGTCACGCTCGGAGATTGTAGACCTGAGAGTCTTCACTTCGGCACGTAGCTCCTCATGTTTACCCTCCAGTGTCCTCAATTCAGAAGTCTTGCTCGCCAGTGCCTCTTTTGTCGCCTTCAGTTCCGAAGATTCCGCCCGCAGGTTCTTCATTTCTGGTTGCAATTTCTGCAAAGTCTCCCGTAAATCCGTCAAATCCTTGAATCTGGTAGCAGCCAGTTGCTGAGCGGCAGAAAGCTCCGTCTCGAGGTTGGTGAGTTTGACTTTGAGGTTTTCGTAATCCTCCTTCAGATCACCGTGCATCTTCTCCGAGTCTGCGCTCTCGGAGGCATGGCTCGTCCGCACATCAGTCAATTCCTTTTCCAACTTGGAGATCGACTCCTCTAGAGCCTTCTTTTCTGCAGTTAGTTCCTTGATCTTGTCCTTCGCTTCGACATGATCTTGGCCAAGGTGAAGTAAATCGTCACGTAAGGATTCAATCTCCTCTTTGAGGTCCTCCTCTCCTTTAAGTTTCGAGCTCAGGTGGTCGATTGCTGCCTCCTTCTCTTCCAGTTGATGTGTCAGCGACTGGATCTTTTGCTCAAGTTCGGCCAACTTCGAAGTTTGATCGGACTCTGCTGTGTGCGGTTCCTTGTCCTCGACAGTGGTACCGGTAGCCTTGGCTGTATCTTCTCCGCCTTTTCCGCCCTTCTTCTTCTTGTTCTTCTTCTTTTTACCCGCGCCTGCGCCACCGGTCGCGCCATTTGCTGGTGGCTCTGGCTCTGCAACCACATTGTCACCCTCCGGTTGTTTTTGAGGAGGTGCCAGACTCTTTCGGAAATGGTCAAAGTCGGGGGACTGTCCGCTCGCGGCTTGATCTCTGGTTTGCTGCCACTCGGCGCTGTCTTTCATGTTGCTATTCAGATAATCAACAATGCTCTGCAGCTTGCCCAGATCTTCGACTTTGCGACCCATGTCAGCCTTGAGATCCGACACCACTACTTCCGTGTCTTTGAGCTGAGACCGCAGGTTGTCCACGAGGCCCTGGAGAACTCCCATTTTTTTCTCGCTAGCATCTTTCTCCTTGGTGACCTCTTCCAGCTTTCCTTGCAATTCCTTCTGCTGGTCACTGTCCTTTGACTGCGCGACTTGATCCTGAAGCTTCTCAATTTCGTCAGTCTTCCGCTTCAACTCAACTTTTAGTCTCTCCCCCTCCTCGCCTGCTTTGGCAATGGCATCCTCAGATTCCGCCAGCTTGGCTTTGAGATCGTCAACCTCGGCCTGCTTGGTAGTGTTCAGCTCCTTGATTTCCGAATCCTGTTTGTCTCTAATATCTCTCAATTCCACAAGCTCGCGAGTTGCAGATTCGAGATTCTGCACCATGCCCTCCGTTGACTCACGAGCGACAGCAAGATCGCGCTTGAGCGACTCGACGTGCGACTTGAGTGTTTCAACCTCTTCCTGCTTCTCCTTCAGCTCAGACTCCAGTCTGGGGAGTTCATTATCGAACGAAAAGAACTCCTCGCTTTCTTCTTTCGCTGGCGGTTCCTTCTTTGAGGCGGTTTTCTCGTCCTTGGCGCCCGTCGTGTCCTTCTTGAGATTGGCGACCTCGTCCCAAGCCTCCCTGGTCGACTTTTGCGCTTCCTCCAGTTTTTTCTTGTAGTCGTCCCTTTCCGTAGTGACTTTTTTGAGCTCCTCCATCACCATGTCACCCTTCAGTGTAATCTGATTCAAGTACTCAGTGAGAGCTTTCGGATCGCCAATCGATGTCAGCGGGGTATTTTCTCGTAGCGCGGATTCGAACGGTTCAATCGACAGGACACGTGCATGGGCCATCCGGTACGCTTTGAGGAGTTCTGTGCAAAGCAAGGTCAGCAGCCGCACCGCAGCCACATTCGCGGGCTGTATGTCGCACCTTGATACCGGGATTCCAACTTGCTCAATCTGCGCAACTTGACCCTGATCTCCGGAGGCAGCTCCGACGTGAGTTGGTTTCCCTCCGTCGCAGACACCTCCTTCCCAGCCGACGTCTCATCCGTAGATGGCTTGTCCTCCCCAGCATCCTTTCCCGACGCCGTCTCGAAACCACCTGCAGACTCCAACCGGGGAGTGACAGATCGACTCGACCCCTCATCATCTCCGATCGCGAACTCTGCCTCAAACTCGTTGGGATCAGGGGTGCGGACGGGAGTCCCGGTGTTGCGTCGGGGGCGTGTAGGTCGTCGACTCGGGGACAGATTGCGGGTAGGGCGACGAGCGGAGTTGGACCGGGAGACTGCATCTTGGGAGGTTCTCTGGCGGGCCTGTTCCTCTGCGATCCGGGAATCGATCGCCTCACGTATGCGCTGTTGAATGCGGTTATAACGTTAGCTCAAGATAATACTTCCGATAATTGATCAAAACACGTGAGACACTGTACCTGAAACATGACCGTGGAGGGCCCGCGAGCCAGGACCACGACAAAACTGACAAACGAGGCACAGAAGTGAAGAAGATGAAAAAGCGAGAGCAGAAGAAAAAGCAGAAGATTGAGAGGAACAATGAGAGGGATCATGAAGGGATACTGAAACGCCGTCAGCGAATGGTTATCGGGCGGCCAGATCTCGGGACTGAGCCAAGAGGGCAGAAAAGGAGCGGCCAACTACGCACCACTACGGAGTACAGCGAAGAGTATAGATACAGTAGAGCTTAGGCGCTACCATTACGAATAGGGATTTAAGAAGCACTCTTATGATTATAAGATAGACATATTGAATTATAGACAATGAAGAGGATGTCATTGATGTTCAGATGTCCTTTATACTCCAAGTAATTGTCCCCCCATGCAGGAGTACACTGGCAGCTTACTGCAGTTCAGCTTTCACAGAGTGTCTAATCCAGAGCTGATAAGCATACTTCGGTTCAGTTTCCTATCCAGATGTCTGTGCATGGAGTTCAAAGATTGCTTTTTGTTATCCTATTACTGCCAGACCTCTGCTGCTGGAGTTCCGGCGAGGAGCGGTCAAATATATGTACAAAAATCACTGAGACGGAGTAGTAGATGGAACATTAAATAGTTATAACAACCACACTCTGAGCTGACAATAAAGATTAATGCAATCTATTTTATATGCAGAACTGACATCTTCTCTTTTAATTATTGCTAGATCATTGGTGGATGAGCTTCATCAGTATGGGCGATCACAAGCCAACGGTGTGTGCTTGGACGATTTGATCCCTGCACCCGTCGCTCGTGTCCTTTTTAACTCTCCTCCTTCAACCCTCAGATCTTTCTCCACATGAACCAGCCAAAAGAGGGTCTCTCTGCACGTTTCAACATGCCTGGTTGAGGATGTGTTGCCCCTCATACAGCAATATTATTCTCCAGCATCGTTAGCTCGAATTCTTTGTCGCATGTGCGGATGACGTCGGGCTTGATTGACTGGAATCTTGGCTAGACGTTACTAGCGGCTTCTCTCCACCTCCGGCCCCCAAAAACAAGTGAACCTGACAGAAAGACGGACAGGAAGACGCAGTCATGGCCGACGGAGTCACATTGCTCGACTCTACTGGCCCGGATTCGTTTTCTCCTTCTCCTACTCTGTCTCCCTTGCCCTCCTCATCATCTGCCGTCGCACTGTCCCTCGCAACATTTGCTACCGCCATAACCGCCAGCTTTAGCATCGCCCATCTTCCTCCCCCGCCTTTACCCCCAGTGCCTACAACCATGGCGGGGTGGATCGGATGGGTTTTTTCCTTCTTTTTCCAGGTCATTCCAAGCGTTCTGTACTGGGTCATCACTTTTTCTACCATCACATTGCCCACATGGCTGTTCACTCTCTTTTCCATGAGCCTGACGTTCACAATGAACTTCACGACGCTGTGAGATTGCCCCCAAAGATGTCGCCCCGCTTGTGAGGGGAATATGCTGACCACTGTCTCAATTGGACCAACAGCCTGTTAATCGTTCTGGCGATGGTCTCGACCATCAGCTGGTTTATCCGGTACCGTTTTCTGAACATGTACAGTCGACTACCTCCCGAGCCCCAGCGTAAGGAACCGCAGGTCGACCTCTTTCCGGATGTACAAGAAGGAGATTCGAAGCCAGGGCTGGCCAATTACCTGGATGAGTTCCTCAGCGCCATCAAAGTTTTCGGGTACTTGGAACGGCCTGTCTTCCACGAATTGACGCGGACAATGCAAACCAGGAAGCTGATCGCGGGCGAAACGCTTATGCTGGAGGAAGAAAAGGGATTCTGTCTGGTAGTCGACGGGCTGGTCCAGATTTTCGTCAAGTCAATGCGAGACGCGAAATCGGACACGGATGAGGAGCTGAACCATCTCGGAGCCGAATCCTCGGACGAGGACCACCATATCGACGGGAAGCAGGGATACCAATTGCTGACCGAGGTCAAGAACGGCGCGTCGATGTCGTCCTTATTCTCCATTCTTACACTGTTCACCGAGGACATTCAACTACGGGATACCGACAGCTCGAATTCCAGTTCCTCCAGCATCGCCCTTCGCTCCGCTCGTGTACCCAATTCAATCCCAACTAGTCCACGGGCAGTGATGGACAGCCCTTCCATGGGCTTTCAAGACCACAGCGACGATACCTCTCATATGATCAGCAACGGAGATCTGCCATCCGTCCCCCCGCTGCATCTGGGCGACAGCCGTACTCCTCCCTCCAGTCATGACCATCACCATCACCACCACCATGAAACGCGGAAGCACCATAGTAGAAAACGCCGCAAGTCGGTCCATCCTGACATCGTTGCCCGTGCTATGGTAGATACCACAATTGCAATCATTCCGGCCAGCGCTTTCCGGCGTCTGACCAGGGTCTATCCGAGGGCCACCGCCCACATCGTCCAGGTCATCCTCACCCGCCTACAGAGAGTCACATTCGCAACGGCGCATTCCTATCTTGGTCTCAGCAACGAAGTGCTCGGTATTGAGAAGCAAATGACCAAGTTCACCACGTATGATTTGCCCAACAACATGCGCGGCGCAGCTCTCGATCGCCTCAAAGACAAGTTCATCAAGGAGCGGGATCGCCTAGGCTCGGAGGAAGTCACAAAGGGAATTGCCCTACACAATCCTTCTGCGGGTAGACGACGCCGATCGAGCAGCTTCCTGAGAAAAGAGGCTGCGCTGCATGTCAAGATGATGACCCCCAGACGTGCGTCTACAGTGATGAGCCCGGAGAGTGCACCCGTTGAGCATGACACATATGGAGTTAGCCCAGGCGACCTGTTATCGACGATTCAATCGTCCAGGTTCGGACCCAGATATGAGCAGCCGTCTGCAAAGCTACAGTCTCCTTTGGCCGAAAAGGAGAACACCCATTTCCGGCTACCGGCCATGCAAGGGCGTCATGCTCTCCGCCGACAAGACACCATGGACGAGGACTCGCTGTTCCGCGAGTGCATCTTGGATTGCATCATGAAGGGGATCGGTCTCACGGGTAGTACCCGTGACGCTTTGCGCAAAAGCAGCTATTCTGGCGAGGCTTCTCCCAAGCTTCTTTCCTATGATTCTCGACGTCAGAAGGCGGTCTTCGCCAACAACGCTTTTGGCTTTATTGACCCATACGAAGGCTCGGGAGATGGAGAGACGGAGTCTATGATGTCCATGTCTGTAACGAGTGCAGGGGGCACATCGCCAGTGATCAACTTGCGGGAAGAGCTCCGTAACGACATCGAGATCGTCTATTTCCCCAAGGGCTCGGTTTTGGTGGAGCAGGGAGAGCGCCACCCAGGGTTGTACTACGTGATTGATGGATTCTTGGATGTAGGCGTGCCGATTGTCGAGAAAGGGGACGATCTCGTGGGTGTGTCCAAACCAGCAGCTTCGAAGGAGCCTTTTCCGACTCTTAAGCGGACGGCAACCGCCAACTCGATCAACTCGATTGGGGCTGGTGCAGCTGCCAACGATTCTCGCCGAAGAAAGCAATCTCGGAAATCCCTGTATCTGATCAAACCCGGCGGTATTCAGGGCTACGTTGGAGCAGTAGCGTCTTATAGATCTTACACCGATGTTGTTGCCAAGACGGACGTGTACGTCGGGTTTCTCCCACGAGCGTCCTTGGAGCGTATCGCGGAGCGGTATCCGATCGCTTTGCTGACGCTTGCAAAGAGGCTGACAAGCGTGCTCCCACGACTGCTCCTCCACATCGATTTCGCTCTTGAATGGGTACAGGTGAACGCCGGTCAGGTCATCTACCACCAAGGCGACGAAAGTGACGCAATCTACCTTGTCTTGAATGGACGGTTGCGGTCGGTTCTTGAAAGCGCAGACAACAAACTAGCCGTCATTGGCGAATACGGCCAAGGGGAAAGCGTGGGTGAGCTCGAGGTGATGACCGAGTCCACTCGCCCGGCTACTCTTCATGCGATCCGTGATACCGAACTGGCCAAGTTCCCAAGATCTCTCTTCAACAGCCTCGCCCAGGAACACCCCGGGATTACCATCCAAGTCTCTAAACTAATCGCACAACGGATGCGAGATCTGGTCGAACGCCCGGTGACCGAGAAAGGAGTCGAACGAAGCAACGCCGGTGGTGTGCAAACCGCAACCTCGACCGTCAATCTCCGCACCGTCGGCATTCTGCCCGTGACGGCGGGCGTTCCAGTGGTGGAGTTTGGTAATCGACTGTTGCACGCTCTTCATCAAGTTGGAGTGACGAACGGGGTTACGTCGCTCAACCAGGCGGCCATTTTGAATCACCTAGGGCGCCATGCGTTCAGCAAGATGGGCAAGCTCAAGTTGTCCCAATACCTCGCCGATCTAGAAGAGAAGTATGGCATGGTTCTCTACATCGCTGACACTAACGTGAGCTCTCCGTGGACGCAAACGTGCATCACGCAGGCTGATTGCATCCTTCTGGTCGGTCTGGCCGAATCATCTCCCAATATTGGAGAGTACGAGAGGTTCCTGCTTGGCATGAAAACCACGGCTCGGAAAGAACTCGTATTGCTGCACTCGGAGCGGTACTGTCCGCCTGGACTGACTCGGCGGTGGTTGAAGAACCGAGTATGGATCAATGGCGGCCACCACCACATTCAAATGGCCTTCCGATTGACGGCCGCGCCTTCGCATCCGGAAACCAAGCGCTTCGGAACGGTCCTCAAACAACGAGTTCAGGTGCTTCAGGCCGAAATCCAAAAGTACACATCGCGGAGGATCCGCCAGACACCTCTTTATTCCGCTCAATCCCCGTTCAAAGGCGATTTCCATCGTCTTGCGCGTCGGCTGTGCGGCAGAGCTGTTGGTTTGGTGCTTGGTGGAGGAGGAGCAAGGGGTATTGCGCATGTTGGTGTGATCAAGGCACTCGAAGAGGCGGGTATCCCTGTTGACATCATCGGCGGCACATCGATCGGTTCGTTCATTGGTGCATTGTATGCTCGAGATGCAGACGTGGTTCCCATGTACGGCCGTGCAAAGAAATTTGCTGGCCGCATGGGAAGCATGTGGCGGTTTGCGCTAGATCTGACTTACCCGACGGTCTCCTACACGACCGGCCACGAGTTCAACCGTGGAATCTTCAAGACCTTTGGTGACAGCCAGATCGAGGATTTCTGGCTTGAGTTCTACTGCAACACCACCAACATCAGCAAATCGCGCCCAGAGTACCACTCGTCTGGATATGTCTGGCGCTACGTACGTGCGTCCATGACGCTTGCGGGCCTGATCCCGCCGATTTGCGACGAGGGCAGCATGCTCGTCGACGGCGGATACATTGACAATCTGACCGTGGACCATATGAAGGGTCTCGGTGCAGATGTGATCTTTGCTGTTGACGTGGGCTCTATCGACGACGACACGCCTCAAGTATACGGAGACTCGCTCTCCGGGTTTTGGTCCGTCTTCAATCGCTGGAACCCGTTCTCCTCGTGTCCCAATCCGCCAACGTTATCCGAAATCCAGGCACGTCTGGCCTATGTCTCGTCTATTGACAACCTCGAACGCGCCAAGAACATCCCGGGCTGTCTGTACATGCGTCCTCCTATAGACGGATACGGCACATTGGAGTTTGGCAAGTTCGATGAGATCTACCAAGTCGGATACGCCTTTGGCAAGCAGTTCCTGGAGAAGCTGAAGACCGAAGGGTCCCTCCCTTTGCCGGAGGAGACTGAGGAGAAGAAGAAGTTGCAACGTACCATGGCTCCCCGCCGAGCCAGTATATGATTGCGGGAGCTGCTCTGGAAGAGTATTTGTCGTTTTTTGAGCGTTCATTGTTGCATTATACCAGACACTGACTCTATTGCATGCATGAACGTGACGAGTTACGTCTGTTCATGCGGTATCTTGGGTGGCTTTAAGTACATAGATCCTCGGATTGTACGATAGAATTAAACTACAGGCATTGAGCATTGCATCGACGTCTTGACCTCCACTCTAGACTACCCACTTACCTAGCGGCCCCATATAATCGAGGACTGTCCTTCTCTTACCTAGTTACTTCTACTTCCACCCACTCCTTTTAGCATTGTCTTCCACTTTGCCTCATCTTCTTGCGCCCTTTTGCCCTCGTCAGCTTCGTTCTTGTAATTTTCGGATTCTTATCATCCTATTGCGCTTCTTCCAGCTCCTCAATCTTCGCTCACCAAGAATTCGTGTTCGCAGCCTCGTATCTCCTACAGGTACCCTTTTGCCCTTTCATTCCGGAATCCATAACTCCCTAAGCAGCCTCGGCAGTCTGGCATTTAAATCGAGCGGTGCGCACTCACCGCATTCTACCTACTCCCGTCGTCCGAACGTCGCATCGAAGCTCACCTTACATTCACTTTGAATTTGACGAGAAGTATGGTAGGTATCGTAGATCGAGTACCTGCACAGGCTCTGAGACAGCTGCACGATCAGGGTATATTCCTGATGTCGGAAAATACAGTTCAGTTCCACGATGAGATGAGTACAGAAGACGAAATCGCATAGACTCAAGTCAATGAATGAATGCATCATTAAAATGGATAAGATAACCGCTTCTGAGACTCAAGTGGACAAACGGGGGTATCTCACAATGTCATTCAAGGGACTAGGGTACATCACATCATTAGGGGTATGGTAAGGGAATTAGTAAGTACTAGACATTATAGTCATCGAAACATCAACGCATTGCCTCCCTCGTACGGACCCGCTCATCCAGACAAGGGTCACATCACTATAATCCGGCTCGTGTATCGTCACCTCGTATCTTCATCTTCATTGCCAGTCATCCCCTAACGGGCTAACCGATCACACTAGCTGCAGAAAGCAGTTAGGAATTGCATAGCAGCGACCTAAACCGCTGCAGTAGTAGCAGGCGCAGTGCCGTGGCCATTCTTCTCGCGGACGGGGCCGTTCTCGCGACGGTATGCCGAAAGAGACATGACTTCGAGGAACATGCCGGCGAAGGTGAAGAAGCTGTCCATCGTTAGCCACACAACATTTCCGGTCCATGGCAACCAAGGGTGTGACATACAAAGCCAAGAAGATAAAAGCCTCGTTAGCCTTCTTCTTGCTGCAGTCCATGAACGGGGGCGCGTTGAGGTAGCAGTTCTGCTCGTTGTAGTCTTGGGCGGCGAAGATGAAGGCCGTGAGCCAGCTGGTCCTGTTAGTTTGTATCCTGTATCCGGTTGTGTGGGAAGGGAAAAGCATACAGGTATGAGAAGATGACGTCGATGGCGAGGACGAATTTGCTCAGGAAGGTTGGCATGAATGGGGAGATGAAGGCGGGTAGGAAGAAGGCAACCGACAGGCAGGCCTAGCTCGTCAGTATACAGACATGATGGTGTTTGCAAGAGGACATACGATGACTTCCTGGTAGATAAGATGCTGGCCGCGAGGACCGACATGGATGAAGTAGGAGGTGATGCCCATCACGATGACAGCGCTGGACCACTGCAGCACGCGGGTGAGCAGCTGCACCGGACGAGAAACGGAAGTCGAGAACATGGCCATGGCTGCTATTGTGTTTTACTGGCGGAGATGTAAAGGCAGGGACGTTTTTGTGCTGCAGCGAGGTAGTCGTATTCCGCAGAGCCAACCAGTGAGTTGATATCGAGGGACAGCAGTCAGGGACGGACTGGACGCGGACTTTATACATCCACGAGGGGTATCAGGACGAGCCGATTCAACCGGAATCCAGGTTTGCTTCATGCATCCTGCGTCACGGGCACTGCTAAGGGGCATCCCCCAGATGCGTCATATTCTTTTTCACGATGAAAGGAATCCAGAACATGATTGTCCATCTGCTCGTGAACGAGCAACGACGGTGATTGGCTGGACGGGAGGTACAGTGGTACAGCTCACCAGCTCACCTTGCATACTCCGTAATGGGTAGATGCTCGACGAAGGCGTAAAGGCAGTTTCCAGTGGATTCTATGATTATCCCGTCAATGCGGTATGCAGGCTTGCAGCATACTGTTGTCCCACAAGCGGGGGAGAAGCCTAATCCTCAATCAAGGGGTTCCCATCGGGCTGCAAATTGGTCATCAGAAACCGGTCTGGTCTGATCTGCACGGGAAGGTGTAGGTATCCGGAAGGAGTCCGAGGACGTACACAAACAAGCAAGGATAGACAGCAGCGAGCCTAGACTGTCGATTGGTGTTGCGTGAGTCATGAAAGATGTCCAGTCGGCAACCCGCGGAATCGAGGGACCGTCTGTGTCGGCTTTTCGTGAAGGCTTGAGAAAGCTGATGAATTCGCTAGTAATCACTAGCCAGAAGTCAATCCAAACCTTGTTGTCGTTCATCAATGGCTGGAATGTGGCTGAAGTATCAGGCGATCCGATCTGCATGCATTGACCAAGAGGGAAAAGCAACTGTCAGTCACTTACTGGGAGTGTAGGTACATCCTGAACCAGTCGTCATCAGAGGCAACGGACTCAACAAGATGCTGCTCTCTAAACACGATTAGAAGCATCAGAGATAGGGGACCCGATAATGCACATTGATATCAGACCAGCTTCGTTCAAAGGTCTACAATTTCCACCCGGGAGACACGGCTCCAGCGAAGATCCATTATTGATGGACCGACCGACCGAGAAACAGAGACCAGATGATCAGAAAAATTCTTTTCTCAATATCCTTTAGAAAGGTATTCCTCTTACTCAACAGACGTCAGGATTGGCTTTGCCTCCAACAGTAGCGCCAAGTCGCCGCCAACAGTGGGAAGGTTCAAGGAAGTAGACGATGATCGACGCGCCCAACGGACCAGTAGATCTCCCTACAGCCAGCACCTGCAAGCATCATGTGAATCAGCATCCTCGCCAATCTCCTGACCAGCACAGGCCTCTTTATCCAATTGCGGAACAGTCGGCACCTATCCAAGTATCCACAGGATTGATAATCAGCATCGGCTTCACAATCCACCACGGGATTGACTTTCAGCCTTGTCAATAGAGGGAGGAGCTTTCAGTACAGGGCTGAGATCTGCATTGACAGTGATCACCTATTTTCTATCCGAGAAAAGTCCGAGCACTGAGAAGTCTACTTCCGTAGCTTTGGCCAAATATTGAACTCAGTTTGCTGTCTATCGTAGAAGAAAACTCATTTCAATCCCTTGCCGATCTGAAACCTGTACTCATCCCTGTTTTGGAGGAGTCGGTCTGCTTAGCTGTGCAGGTGCTGTACACCTGCAGTATGTCTGGGCAGTACAACGGTCTTTATCCTCCAGTTGAATTGAAATCAACCAAACATGATCTATGCAAATTGGTCATTTCTACTATCCAAATACCTTACCATGACACTATTACATCACAAGCGATTCGTAGTACGACTTTTGAATCAACCTGCACCCGGCAAACCTCCACAGTCCACACAGATGTGATGCCCTTGCCCTGACGCCAGACTCCCAAGTCCTGCCCTCACGCTATAAATACAAACATAGTAAGAGGTAGATCTCTCGTCTTCATCGTTGTTGTCAATACCTGAATCAATCCACGTGGAGTCAACCATATTACCACGAGGTGACATTCCCCAGGTCGTGCTCCTATTGTATCGTTAGTAATTCAACTCCAAACGCCCCAGTAGATACCACTTGACGTACCTTAATGTACTCGCTGCCTTTTTCCAGATATTCCTCCCGTGACACAGAGTAATTCTTCAATCCCGATCCAGAGGCCCATTGTGCTGCACCCTTCCATGCATCCAGCACCGGGTCCGCCGCTCGGCGCACGTTCAGTTGCGCATCTACAGGCAGGTACGCCCCAAGCTCCTTGCGAATCCGCTCGTCGAACCCCTGGAAGAGAGTGTTGCCGCCGGTGAGGAACACGTCACGCAGCAGTCTGGACTGGTCCTCTGGATTAGAGAACCGCTGATTGACAATCCCGGCCGCAATCTCCAAGAGGCCAGCCTGGTCGATTCCGGCAATCGATGGCTTGAAAACAACCTCTGGCACTCGGATCCGCTCAACATTGAGATGGATCTGATGAGCCTCACGCTGACTTTCAGGGTCAAATGGCCAGGGTCCACGCAGGAAAACATGTACCAGACTCTTGGTCCAGTCAGACTGCGCAGCGAGCGTGTGGTTCTCTGTAAACTCAGGATCGTATTGAAGAAGCTCGTTCTCGACGTTGTTGAGCATTTCGCCGAGGTCTTCCTCTTCCTCATCGTCACTCTGTTCCCCGGTTGCCACTGTGCGATAAACACCCCAGTCCTCATCGTTGGCGCCGAAATCGTCATCGTCACCACCTCTCCTTCGCTTCTTCGGCCCATCCGCGGCGAGATTTGCGAGGGTTTTCATACGCATCTGGCTGGCGAGCGACTTCCGATTACCCAGATCCGCCTTCATCCTATCCCGCTCCTTAATCTTCTGCAGGATATTCTACAAACAGTTAGATATGTTATCAAATTCACGCGAGAAATGAACCCACCTGTCGGGCAGCTCTCCGTTCGGCAACCCAGTTCTCAAAGTCGTTCTCACGGTTCTCCCGCTCCCGTCGCTCCTCTTCCTCTCTTCGTGCCTTCTCGCGTTCCTTCTCGGCCTTGGCACGTTGCCGAGCCTCGATGTTCGACTTCATAAGTCGCTGGTGGCGTTTCTCCTTCAAGCCTGCCTCGTCCAGCTCCTCGTCCGGAACATCGAGAAGTGGAAAAGACATATCTTCAGGAGGCTCTTCAGTCTCTTCAACTCCTAGATCTCGGTTTCTAGAGCGTTTGATCGATCGTTCGAGGTCACGAATCAGCCGGTCTAGATGAGCCTCATCTTTCAGATCCTCAGAATCCAAGATGCGCCTCGCTTCCTTCTTCGTTTCAGACGCGAGCCCACGCTGTAGATCCTTCCAATACTCGAGCTCCTGTTCTTTCTTCATCAACTTTTCGAGCCGCATTTTTGCGGCTTGCTCCTGCAGGCGACGTCCACTCTCCTTCTTCCGCTCCGCAATCCGCGCCAGCTCCTCCTCAGTCTTCTCTGGCACCACATGCTCCGTAAAAGGATATTGAATGACATGATCCCTGTCCTCAAGCCCAGTCCACTCGAGATAGGTGCTCAGCTCCCGGTCATAGTCCGTAGATACGTAGCAATGCTTGTGAACCAAATCTTCCATCTGGCTTTCGGTCATTCGGGCGGGAAAAGTGGGGTACTTTAGCTTCATAAGCTTGAGCAAGTACTCTGACGCATGCATGCCGCCCCAGTTCAACCGCGAGCAATTCGAGAGCAAGGCTTTAGAGTTCAGGACAGGGATGACATGCGTCGATGTGTGGGACGAGGAGATAATCAGGCCATCGGTCCCTTTGTTGTACCGGTACGAAAATAATGAGTCGATTCCGTAAGCGACAGATGGTGCCGAATAGCACTCGAAGAGGATCTCGTTCATCACTACGGGGGTCAGATCACAGTCCTCGCAGAACACGCATTTACTCACTTCTTCTGGGGTAGTTCAGATTCGCGATCGGCTCTGTCATTACGATAGGCCGATCAACGCCTCCATTGGCGCCATCAACACCCAGCTTGATGAACACGTAGTCCAGCAATCCCTCCATAACATCCCAGTTTCCAACCACACTTGTACCGGGGTCAAAAGCATACCGCAGCTGGCCTCTAGTCGTAGCATCGACATAAGCGTCGTAACCGATAAATTGACAAGCTTTGTTGAGCTTTCGATCGCGGTACCGACTCATCACAGGGGGGAAAATGAAGCGCGGCGACTTGTCGAAAGACCAACCCGCCTTGACAAGACTTGATCCTTTAATAGCAACCGGCGTCAGATGGCAGTCATCGAAAACAGATAGACGAAACGGAACTAACCATTATCAATCACGATGGCGCTTGTATCGGGTTTGGACCTGCTCCGTTCATACCCATCGGGTTGCGGCGGTTGATACCCTTTGAACGGATTCTCCAGAACGTTGTATATTTTCGGAGGAGGCTTCGCCGCGTTCTTCTCGGTCGGAGTGGCCGCAACGCGACCGGGCACAAGGGTCTGCACTGAGGTAATCGTCATGGCGATTATCTGTAGAGGACAAATCGGAGCAGCAACTCAGGTCGGTGGTGGAGATTCACCGCATCGTCAATGCAAGTAGAAGGTAACAGGGTACAAGCGGTTGGAGGATTCGCAATATACGCGCGATGCTTATGCTCAATCAGTGGATGACGGAGCGAGCGTTGACTTTGAAGGGCGATCGGAAGGAGGAATTTGAGCTTCCGATCCCCAGCTTTGCTCGGCGGAGAGGGAAGCGACTGGCGGCGTTTGTATACTGCCAAAGTGCCAAGCCTGACTAGCAGTTGATGAGATTGCTCCACTCAGGCAATCAACATCCATGTTGTCTCTTTGGAGGTGCATTGCCTGTGGCATAATATGTCGTTGTTGACTGCTTGCTCTTGCTCTCTCTACCTTTCGTCGCTTTTAGCTCTATTCTTGCTCAGATTCTACGAAAATGTGGAAACGAAGAAGAATTTTAACGAAAATAATGTGGTCGTTATCATTCATTACAATCTAGATTCATAGAAACAGGCGTACAATCTCTCATCGTCCTTATGATGGCTCCTTCAGATTCTCCGTAGCTAAATCAGATCAGCAATACAGTAGCCTTCCGAGACTTAGGACAACCCATACCTTCCAAGTGGAAGAGGACATTAGACTGGTAGTTTTTAAACATCTGAGCCACGAGCTCCACGTTCATGTTCTGGATGTTGACCTCCTGATAGGTAACAGTGAGCATCAGACCATCAGAATGAGCAGAAGAAGCGTACCTGGAGGCTCTTGTTCATGACCATGATTGACTCGTTGAGTTTCTCCTACCGGCAATCAGTCATACATGCCTCAAACCAAGGTGGGTGATAGGACGTACAATGTTGCCGATAATTCGAGAAAGCAATAGCGCTTGTTGGTGCTCATGTGGACTCTCCTAAAGCGTTCATCAGTTCACAAATCGATTGAACAAGTAAAGAAGACTTCATCTCCAACCCACCATTCTGTCTTGTTATCGATTGAAACGGGCGCGATGTAAAGGCAATGTTTGTTGTTGCTCGACCGTTAGGTATCAACCACAATATGTCACGTGATCCATAGTTTTGTCTCCCTGCCGCCACTATGCCCATGCGCGACGGAAAGTATTTAGAATATGGTGCGAAAACAAAATTCCAAATTCAAAGGTTTGAACTTGCTCAACAGCTATTCGATTATCCCAACGCTGCGCCAAGTGACTTTGGAGAGTGTCCGCCGTTTGTCATCCGGTTACCGTATCAGCGGATAACCAGGTTCCATCTCCTGCGGCATCAAGGTCAAGATTCTCTACAACGTCAAGACAGCGCATCGTCCACTCCATTCGCATCGTCCTCCTACAAATAATTATCAATCATGGGTGCCCCTCCTACTCCTGCCGAAAGTCAGGAACATCAACAGCTCCTCAACCGCCTGGATATCGCCCAGGTTCCGCGCCCCTTCCGCAACCCGAACTGGAGGCCATCGCAGCGTCGCAACAAGAACGTCAAACAACTTATCTCCGAGAACACCAGAAAAGAGGCATCTGTTATGGCGACACAGGCGAACTCTGGCGCATCGACTCCTTTACAACCCAGCACCGACGGCAGCCAGACGCCTTTTGAAAGCTCAGCTCGCACCAACATCGCCCAGGCGGCGCAGAACCTGTCGACGCTCGTCTTGGAGAAGAACGCAAGGGCCATGCTTTCATCGGGACCAGCGGTGACATATACCAACATTGAATCGGCTCCATCGCTCCATCCGTCGCAGCACACGCGCTACTGCGATATCACGGGGCTTCCGGCACCATACACAGACCCCAAGACTAGGCTCAGATACCATGATAAAGAGGTGTTTGGGGTCATTCGGACGTTGAGCCAAGGTGTTCCAGAGAGCTATCTCGAACTGAGAGGAGCTCATGTCGTGCTGAAATAGACGGTCGTGGCTCTTGTTACGAAGTTCTACGTTCCTGCACACCAAAAGCAGGTAGGTTACAAAACAAGACACTCAGATGTCCGAGATTAATCTGTTGCTCTATTCAGATATCAATTGCAAGATACAAGTGCATGTACGACCAACACAGTCAAGCCCTTTCCACCCGCCGTGCCCCTCTCGAGACAGGTTCAAGAAAGCGCTCCGGCTTATTCGTGATCTTTATGAGAATCGATCTTCGCCTCGTGCTGAAGCACTCGACTATTACCGACGCTCCACGGACGGAACGTCAGTTACAGCATCCGGGGATGCTGTCGTCGCGGCGTATACTTGGTGTATAAGGCAGAGCCAGGAAACACAGAAGGACATGACATCCATGAACCAAGGGGTTGTGAACCCCAGATTGATTATGACATGTCAATTCTGAACATTATCCGAGTCCTCGTTTAATATTTTCAAGTTTCGGATCCGAGTCGGTCCTGTAATGGATTATTGTAGTCAGTCAATGTCACCCTTTCCGTAACTAAGAGTTCAGCATCTTGAATCGTAGAAAGCGGAATCAGGGCCATCAATAGGCCATCGTAATCTCGTTGCAAGTCGTTTTGGCAGAGGATGCAGGAGGATACGAGAGAAAATCACCCAGTTGTGCGGGTTTTCGCTAGTCCAAGCGTACAGACCGCCCACCGATCCGGAATAGACCTCCCTCAAAGCCAAGAACGAACGTGGCAGAAACGAAAATGTTGGGAGCTTGCGTTTATTTACTGAGTTCTAGGGAGGGTCCTTGAATTTCTGCAAGACCGAAGCGAAGCTGAGAGATTCAATACAGCAACTCCAGATTCTCCCTGAAAATATAGTACTCGTTGTCGCGACACCGAACCTGCTTCCTGCTCTCCCAAAAGTCTCCCTACGGCGCACCGACCCGACCCCGATCCGGCTCCTTTAACAACACGCTCGGTTAACCGAACGATCTCCTCCAGCTCTATTCTTGGACTCTCAGTCTTGATAGTATATCCGGCTCAGAGATTCCTATCCGCGAGCAACGGGTTCTCAATTCGTGTACAGTGTGCAATACTCTCCGCGATTCACCTGGCCAACCCTCAAGATGCCCACCATGTGGCTTTCGGACAACCAAAGTAGGACCGCCGCAGCATCATCCGATCAGAAGCGCTTGCTAACATGTATAACAGAAATCGGTGTCATCTTTTGTTCTGCTGGTAGGCGAGACCGAATCCAGTGCAGGGGATCCTCTCCCCTTTTCTTCGTTCCTGACGTGGTGCGCCTTTAGGGGGTCTGTTTCTGATCGGAGGCGTCATAATGTTCTTTGACCGTTCACTGTATGTATCCTTCTAAATCCCTTTTGGGAGCATTCATGCTAATATAGGGACCCTAACACAGGCTCGCAATGGGAAACGTACGTACCCCATTCTCGCAAATACCGCGCTGCTATTGATCACGCGACACCCCCCGCAAGACCATAACTAACGTCGCGCCAGGTCCTGTTCCTCATCGGCTTGACGTTAATCATCGGAGTTCAACGGACACTCGCCTTCTTCTCGCGCCGCCAAAAGCTCAAGGGCACTGCCGCCTTCGCAGCAGGCATCCTCCTCATACTGTTTCGCTGGCCACTGACTGGTTTCCTGATCGAATTATACGGTCTCTTCATCCTCTTCGGCGATTTCCTCGTAACAATCGGTCAATTTGCGGGAAATATACCGGTCGTCGGTCCTTATATCAAGACGGCGTTGGAGACTCTGGCTGGTGGGAGACGGAACGCGGAGCTCCCGGTATAATAACAAGGCACGCTAGAGATCGTCTGTCCTTGGGTTAGAGACTTCTCCCAAGGAGGAAGAGGAGTATCGACGATGTTACGTGTACGACTATACAGACATGAATGATTTCAGACGGCCATGACACGGCATGAAGATCACGACCACTTTCGCAGCTTCGCTTTTTAGCGTTTGAGCGAGGCTAAAAAGGATGGGGTCTGTATGAGCTGATGTGATATAATCTTATACTTTGTAATTACTAATTCTTCGTGCGTCGGTAGAAGTCTCTACTACCGACTCTTTTTTTCTTCGGTGCACTATATATATATAATACATAGAATAGAAATAGCCAAATTCAACGCTTAGTATGATCCGAGCACCGGCATTGTTAGAATCACGAGTGTACTAAAACAGTACATATTGAACATATCTACGAGCTATGGACAGTTAAGACATGACGCTGAGAAAAAAGGTCACCAGCATAGTTTCACATCCGACTAAGAAAAAAGTGGTACACCGCTCTTCTGCCGTTTCGAAATAGCGAAATAAAAAGAAAAATCGAACAATCAAGACAACTTCATTTTCCGCGCTCCTCTATCGTCTACCGGGGGTTGTTGATGTAGTCGACGAGGTTCTCGACAACGGTTGCGGCGTTGGTGGTCTGGACGGCCTCGCCGTGGTGGGCGACCATGACGCAAGAGACGGCCTTGACGACGACGATGCCCTCCTTGCCCTGTATCAACCATTAGCGTTCACATTTTCCCAGTAATAACCCCAAAGGTCGGTAACTGCATATGAAAATAGTTGGATACCTTCTTGCCGTAAAGACTGCGCTCGTCAGCCTTGATAGCGACGAACTTGTCTCCTCCGACCACGAAACCGGTTTCGAAAGCACTGCCGGGCTTGTCGAAAGCGGCCTTCAGACCGGCGATTTCCTCCTTCGAGATCTATAGCGAGGCGAGAGTTATTGGCGAGAACATGAGGCTGGTTGCTTCCGTGGACATTGCCAGGGAATTTGGCCGGAGCTCCGCCAGATGTGATGCTTGTTGGAAAGTTGATCATACCTTGAAGCCGGGGGACTGAGCCTCGACGTCGGAGAAGTCGTAGCTCAGGATGGCGGCCTTGTCAAACTGGCCGGAGCCCATCAGACTGGTAGATTTGGCTCAGGTCAGACGAAATGCGGATTTCGGAGAGGATGGGTGATGCAGCGAAGGCGGGGTAGAGGTGGGATTGTACGATACCTGGAATCAACATATCCTGTTCGGTAGAGTTGAGACGTTAGCTTTGTTCTATCCTCTGCAATAACCATAGAGAATTGCGAATCCTGCTAAAGCCGAGAATAACGTATCGATTGGAATAGCCATACCTTGCCAAACTGCCGAGTGCTGACCCATGTTGGTGGTTGTGTAAACAATTAACGGGTTGGAGCGGGTAAGGGGAAGCTATATTGTCGAGTCGTTAGATAAGACGAGCCAAGAGGGATAGACCAGCAGGGATTAGACTGACGGAAAGAGGAGGGAAGAAAGCGACAAGAAGTCACGGCAAAAAGTTGGAGATGATGATGGAGGTTGTGGGTTGAAGAGGGGAAGAGAGCACAAGGCGATCGATATTTAGAGTGGTGGGCGAGAGAGACAGCAACGACAAGCTAAGGTAGGTAAGGTAAGGTCAGGTTAAGGTGGGGTGGATTATCCGTAGATTCTTATTCTGTGGAAGGATGCCCCGCCATTCTTCTTCGTGATGGTTTACTGTGCGTAGGTGAGTCTATGACGGACAATTGAATCCATTCCTCGCTCTCATAATATTATGGCAAGTCTCATTCTAGGGTCTGTTGCTTATATTATTCCTCAAATGTACCCTGATATACTATCCAGCCTCTCCGTCCTGTCACTTTGCAGCAGTCGTATCGCAACGGCTTTAGTTTGACAGGCCACCACCTTAGTTGACGATAGTTGCTAGGCTATACTCTGCTTTGTCTAAGTACGTGCAAGTCTCTATCCACAGTTCCACCTTAGACAGAAACCCAGCAACACCAACCGATCAACAGAGTTTGTCTTTGGCCTTCCCAGTTCCCACTATTTCCTGCTGTCATCTCCAAGGTCTTCTTCACCGCCTGTTCTGGTCTGAACTGTTTGTGTCTTGTCGAAGTACGTGCCCGACTCTTGTCATACTGAAGGGGTGCTCGGCGCCTATCTTCAGACGTCGTAGCTCGAGTAGTTGATATCTTTGTCTCATGGAGTCATGGATCTGTATGGGGCACGTGTCTGTCATCTGTCGCCTGTCAGGCTGTCAGCCAGTCACGCGGCGGTCATGTGTGTCTGTCCCTTGCCGCTTTGGGACTGTTTTTTTCTGCAATAGCTTCTCCTTGGACAACTTGAATTGAACTCGACTTACGGGACTGAATGTTCCTTCAATGACTCTACAAGAATAGCTTGCCTCGTCAGCTTTCAGCTCTGCGTAGCTTTGAAGACATGTCCCCACGCCTATTGTTTCGGATAACCATACCATTCCCAATGTCGCTTCAACTAAGAATAGCCGATGATGCGGTAAAATGTTATTGATAACGACGATACGATACAGGGCGCTTTTTATCTAGTGACACAAGCTTTGCCATCAAACATAGCTACACTACCACTGGACCTGTCTTGATCGGAAGATCATGATTACCCTGCTAAAGGGGATAAGACAGATTAAGAACCACCTTCTTGCAATCTTGCGTGAAAGAAGGTGTCTATATTCTAACCTTTGTCCATTGCGGAGATTCTTCAAGTTTCCAGACCCTCGGACGACTCAGCCTTATTGCAGGATCATAGTATGACAAGAGGCCTGTGCTGTCCACCGCAACTTCTGGCGCTTATGGCTTAACATATATCTACTCGTTGTTCATTATCACGCTTCTGCCTTGATTAACATTGCAGGATGTTCCTAGGTACCATGACTGCTAATTCGTTACGTGGTCAGGGAGGACAGCCCGCGATTTTAGCCAGCTGTACTCCGTATGAGATTGAAACTACCTTAGTCTCTCGGCTTCTCGTGAACTCATTGGCTGATCCACCGTGTTTCAGAAAGAATGAAACTTCACGCTTTAATGTCTCGGGATCCTAACAGGAGCTCCGGAATCTTTCATTTGATGTCGTTATTGGTACACCAGCGGAATCCCCGAATCTTGCTCGCCCGTGGTTCGACATTGTATGATTGGATTCGAAGTCTGCGACACTTTTGATACCGCAATCAAATCAAGCACCCTGGGCGACACTTCATGGCGTCGAGGGCTGACTGCAGTCTGCGCTCAGGCACTGACAACTCTCAGCGCGCGTCCATTTTTCCCGACGATGCTGGTCAAATGGGCAGTATACAGCTCGCGCTACACAGATTATTCGGCTGATCATCTCTTTTCCCCAGCCAGCGCTAGACGAAGTGTCCCTTAAATATCCAATTGCGTCGTCAAATCTACATTTAATCTAAATTTGAACACTAGCAAGCCCCCTACCAACAGTATCAACCAGAGGCAATCTGTGCCTGATGCTCCACAACGGTTAGCTGCTAGACACAAGAGCGAATCGTGCCTGGGCCTTCCTTTATTATCAGACTTGAAGCCGCTCTCCGTTCATTCTGGTGCTGCTTTCTCTCCCGCCATTGCTCATGACCACTGCGAAGGCCTTCTGGAAGGCTGTCCGTTCTTTATCATTTTTAATATCGAGACTGTGTCTTTCGTTCCTTCTCTAGACTCACGTTCACTCTTTTACATTTCTCCTTTTGTATCACACCCGCTTCGTTGCCTTGTTCTTGCGGCACCAGCAGTCGGCAGCCAAATGGCTCGAGGCATCTTCTTAGGGAGGTCGCGCGCACCAGAGGCAATAGAGATCATTTCAAACCCGGTCTTGAAGTATTCGGACGCATTACCACGGACGGATTCGAGAGATGTCGAGAGTGTGGCAAACAACAACCGCCCTGTAAAGCGCGCCGTTGCGCAATGGGACTTTCAGCGCCCAAGAACAGCAGATGCACGTAAACCGATCAAGAAGGGACAAGGTCTCAATCCCGGTTTCGACTTTCAGATCGCCGTACCTCCCGCTGATACAGTACCTTTGCCCAAGAGCCCTGATGACGATCCGAATGCAAACATGATCGGCATAGCCTTGGGTAGCCCTCGCATGGCAGAACCGCAGAGCATGCTCTCGCAAATGCAACAACAGCCGCTCGTTTCAACTTCGGCAAGCTCCGAGCAAGCCTTCCCCCATTCGTCACCCCCGAAGCGCAAACCGAGCAAATGGAGGAAGATTGGCGGATTGTTCAAGGCCAAGAATGCCTTGCCAGCTCCCGCCAACCAGCCATTCTATCAGCTTCGCTGTAATGAGGAGTGGCCTCTACAGGAGTCCACGCATTCAGTGGACTACCAACATCAATGGGAGGGGGAAAGATTGGAGGTTGACACCATGGCTCCTACGCCTCCCAAGCCTCCCAAGCCTCCCAGTTTAGAAATATGGCCGTGCCTTGAGGGGGAGAATGAACTCAAATCCTATGTTCAATGCAACTTGGCCACGGCTCCTCAAGACTCAGGCAAGAATAATGACCCTCTACCTGGTGCAAAGCCACGCACTACAGGACCTTTTCTGCAAATCGACATTCCCGATGTCCAGCTAGAAAGGTATAGTGTGATGTTTGGCGGTGTTTTAAATCGAAACGAGCCCTCGTTGTTGAAGAGGCGGAGTAGGACTTTGGAGGATGTGAGGATCCCAAAGCCAGGGGTATATATCCTGATTTTCTGTGCAACATGTTCTTTTGACTGAAGCCGTGATTAGGCACGCATACCATCACCGAAATTTCAATCACCTCGACGACGGGCGACATCGCCGCGACCCCGACTTCCCAGCTTCAATCTGTTCCCAGCACAAGAACCTGTCAGTAAGGCGTCGAAGGTTCTGGGCCTTCAGAACATACCAAGAGGCCCCAGCCCTCTCCATCGGAGCCACACATCCCCTTCTGGATTAGGCCAAGAGTCACTCACAAATGATCGAAGTCACGTCCTCTTGATGGTGCAGAGTCCATCCATCAAGTCCCCCACGTCGCATCAAACCAAGAACTCCGTCTCATCGATTCTGTCAACGGTGTCAACGGATTCCGGCGAGGAAGAGCACCTTTTGCGAAAGCTCAAGCAGACGAAAATCTCCGCGGACAAAGAACAGGAGCCTACATGGGAAATCATCAGCACGAAACCGACACGCGAGTCCTCAAGTCCAACTCTGAGCCCTATCCAGAACCCAACTCCCAGCCCAAGGCAGAGAACACCACCCATGACCCTAAGAATCAACACGCAAAACCTCCCATCCGCGAGGTCAAGCATAAGCTCTGCCCCCTCTCCCCACCTCAGACCCATCAACTCCGCTGCGCGCGACAAGACGCAGCGCATCAGATCCCCCGGCGAAACTCTATCCGCGATCTCCCCGTTCTCGACCACACGCATGCCCCTCAGCGATGACAACGAAGACATGGAATCGAACGAGCTTGAGCCCATCCCCAAGGTCGAAGTCTCCGTCGCCAGATCCGTCTCCGTCTCGCGAGGAAAGAAGCAGGTCATCGTACCCATCAGGCCAAGGCCGGAGAGACTGAGTCCCAACGAGAGGCTCGTAGTCCGACAGGCGAAGACCCCGCAGGTCCGAGATGCGCACTACGGCCATCGGCATGGGATTTCGCAGGACGCGCGCATCGAAACTATATGAAACTGCGCGACAATTCGGTGGTTCTATGCATTTGCTCGTGTCTCAGCAGACAGCGAATTTCTTTCTTCTTGCTGCGTCCTTGGTGACGTTTATTGTTTGTTCACGTCCATTCAGCTTCTGCGTTGCATTGAGCTCGATCTTGGGTTGCTACGGCAATTGTTTACTTCGGCGGTGTTAGGGGATTTTTTCTTTCTTGTGTATATATTTATCTGGGCAGTGCCTTGATGGGAAGTATCTAAAAGGTGCGCAAAGTACTTTAGGTTTCTTTTGGAATTTCGTACATGACGAGTCAACGTTCTCATTTCAGATTTTGCGCATCTATCATCTCATCTATATTTCAAGAGGGGGCGAATGCCATTCCTCCCCGATAACCGTGAGTAACTACGCCTTTTCAGGATACCTCGCCGACTCAGGCAAACTCTGCGTCTCAGGCCTCGACTCCATCTCCACATTCGATACCACCCACTCCATCCCCGGATAGGTATCGCTGATAACCTTGACATTCACACCCTTCCCGGCCGCGCTGGTATATTGCGCCAAGAAATCCTGCGGGAACTTGACAGACGAGCGCACAGAGAGCGGGCCATTGCCATTGCCATTGCGACGATTATTCCTGCCGGAGGAGCCGTTCTTGTTATTTGCTGGCCAAGACACGCGCTTTAACGCAAGCAGCTCGCCGTCTTTGCCGCTGCCGTCCGCGGAGGCGCTGCAGACGATTAGGAAGTAGCCCTCTGTTTGGGGCTTGGGGAAGCGAGGGGCGTAGACTCTGTAGTCGGGGTTTGTTGGTGGGTTGCGGCGGCTCAGGGATACGGTGATACCGGTCGAGGAGACATTAGCGACGGATACGGAGAGTTGGGGTAGATACGAGGCGGCCTTGGCGAACTGTGCAGGAAGTTGTAGTTTGCGGGCAAGGCTGGAGACGGAGGTTGCTGGGAGGGACGAGAGCGCAACGAGGGAGGCTGGGAGGCCCTGCAGCTTGGTTGCGGCCTCGATGCCGGGGAGAATCGACAGGGCGTTGTCCTCAGGCCATCTTGCGGACTTGATGCTCTGGAGCAGACTCACGAGCATCTCGCAGGCGCGGAGATAGCCCAGTTCCGCCATGATGTCGATGGAGGCTTGGATGATACGGATGCCTTGATCCAGGACGGATGTCTGGTCACCGACGTAATCGGAAATCGGAAGATCGATTCGCGACATGTAGGCCTGCAGAAGCAGGAATGCCTTGACGTGTGGATCCCATAGCGGCAGGTCGCCCATCGACTCCACCGACAAGGGCAGATTGCGAGCTAACTCGGCGTTAATGAGATCTTCGTTGTGTCTCACAGGCAGCTCGTCGAATTCTGTGGCGGAACACATCCAGCTAAGCACATCATGGAACGTGGGATTAGGCTTCGCATGCGCCATTAGATACCGGACAGTCTTGTGCGAGAGATAGTAGTAACTCATGATCTTGCCGAACGGCGTTGAGTCGACCTCGCCCGTTGCCGAGTCAAACACAACACAAGACGACTCTGCCAGCTCGCCAAGGGACTTGTCGACTAAGTCAATCATGAATTCTTGAGCTATTGCTTGAGCAGCCATCGTATTATGCTCCTCCGCAGAAATCTCAAGCCCATAATACGAAGGATTCTTGTGCAGTCTGCGGAAGAAAAATGTCCATGTCAAGTAGTCCAGAGCGTCTTGCTTCGTTGCGATTGTGCCGGCGGAAATTTCCGCTCCCAAATGATTGTCCAGAACCTTGTGCAGGGTAGACTCGACCGGGAAGCCTGTGTGCAGGAAATGCTTATAGAAAGCTTTCTTCGATTCTTGGGTAAAGATGCGTGCAATACCAGAGGAATCGAACTGCGGACGTCCAGCACGGCCCAGCATTTGCAGAACGTCGGTCAAGTCCATGTCTCTGTAACCTTCGATTTTCGCGTCGAAGTACTGCGTGCCTTTGACCACCACAAGATGGGCCGGAAGATTGACACCCCATGCGAGGGTACTTGTCGCCACGAGAATCTGGATTTTGTTGTTTGCGAAAAGTTCCTCCGCCAGCTGTCGGTCAGACTCGACTAAACCGGCATGGTGCAAGCCGATACCAAAACTGAGTGCCTCGCGGAGCGCTTCGTCTTTGACTCTCGAGAGATTGAGTTGCAGATCCTCCTCCGACATACGCACGAAGCGACGCGGATTGTCTTCCATGCCACAGTAATTTATCAGGTCTTTCGCAGTCAGTCGAGTTTGTCTTCGGGACGCAACAAAGACGATCACAGGCTTCTCCGGAGAGTGGGCCTTGATCGCAAGGAACGTAGGACGGTTCATAGACTGCATGAGCGGGCAGAAGCCACGTTGCTCAGGGAATCCGTCAATGTAGATCTCCAAGGGTACTGGACGCACAGAGTGTCGGAAATTGAACAGTCCCTCTTTGACTCCCAGCCAGTTGGCCAGATCAGTGGCATTTGCACAAGCCGTAGACATGCCCATCAGCCGAACAGAACCCTTGGATTGCGATGCAATATAGTTCATACGGGACACGATAATCTCCAGAATGGGACCTCGATCACCGCCTAACAGGTGAATTTCGTCGATGATTACCAAGCTCACTTTCCGCACATAATCTCTGGTCTGCCAACTACGAGAGATACCGTCCCATTTCTCAGGAGTCGTGATAATGATATCCGCGTCGCGGATGGTCCTCGTATCAGGAGTGTTGTCGCCTGTCAACTCGACCAATTTCAGACCCATCGGCGCGGTGAGACGCTTGCCCCAGTCCATGACTCGCTCGCGGACCAGAGCTTTCATCGGCGCAATATACACAACCTTTGAGCCTGGTTTCTCCCTGAAAGCCCACCACATTGCCAGCTCACAAGCCACTGTCTTTCCACTTCCAGTTGGAGAACCGAGGAGAACATTGGCTGAAGTGTGGTACAGCAGATGGAAGATCTGTGTTTGCATTGGGTTGAAGAACTGGAATCGTTGACCGTAAAGTTCTTCCAGAATGGGGTTTTGAAGGGCAGAAATAGGCAGCGGCTGTAGATTAAGGAGGTCTGTATACACGCTTTCCGTGTCTGGACGGATCAAATGCTGAAATGAGACAGGTGTCACTGTCTCTGCACCCAACCAGCGATCAGAAATTGCACGAACGTAGATTTGGCTTGGCAAAGGGTCTGAGAGAGGAATGGTGAAGTTCAGCTCATGCTCATCATGCAACTTCTTCCGACTGAGAATGAAGTATTCGTGGTGATAAATCTCCGAGGTTTCCGAGTTCTCGACCCAGATCCAGTATGATTCCGAGGCTCCATGGTGCCTGTCATTCCAAGTGAACTCGGGATACAGGCTCAGCCGAATTCGCAAGACGTCACGGTTTAGAGGAGCAATCTCGGCCTCCACGCTGAGAGTAGGGAAATTGTCGAGTAATTTGGACAGCGTCTTTCCCATGCGCTGGTTATGGACGAGCTGGCCGATTTCGGCAACGTCCATTTCCCTCATCGACTCTAGTGATGAAGTGGGCAACTTCTCATCTAGATTCTTGAGGACCGGTTGGGGGAGGTCGAACTGATGGAAAGGGTGATCGAAAGGCCAGATCTGTTTCTCAATAGACTTGCAGAGCGACAGAAGCACCTGGCATTGATAACCCCACCTGCGGTTCAGCGCAATCATGAAGAGGGCACGACAGATACGAGCAGCATTCTGCGCTACGTAGCCCATATCGGAAACCAAAGCAAAGTCCTCGAGCTTTGCGCGGGATATGTACGACTGCAGAAGAATATTCGTCTTCGCGTGAGGAGAATCGTTGCCGCCTTCGACTTCTGTCTGTATAGCTTCGTCACGTAGCCGGTCTAGCTCTTTAGACTCATTTTCCCGAGCTTGAATATTGTCAAACTCGCCACTCATACTGATCATCCTCAGGACATCTGCTTCACCAGAACGAGGACGCATCATCTCGTTGAAGATCTCAATACTGGTTTGCAAAACATAATACTGGCTGGCAATACGACCGACGTCCTTCGCCCGCAGTTCCTCGGTTTTCTCGTTGAATATGATCATCTGACTCTTCTGCAAGACGCGCGCAGCTTGAATGATTAGTTGGCGCCGTCTCTGCACCAACATGGGGTCATCGCGTATCTCAGCGAAATCAATGCCGTAATTGCGCGGCTCGCGCAACATGCGCACAAAGAGATACGAGTAACCGAGCCATTGCACCCCCTCGGACACAGAGGTGACTGTACCCAGAGAGATCTCGGCATTCAGGTTGTCCACGAGTCGACTGGAGAACCGAGATTCAATCGGCTGCTGCGAGGTCACTGCAGACAGGTAGTGATGCAGTTTATCGTGTGTAGTACAGATGAAGCCAATACCAGTATCTTGGAATTGGGGACGTCCCGCACGTCCGAAGATCTGCAGGACATCAAGGATACCGAGGTCGACGAATTTACCTTCCTGAGGATTATACAGCTGGGTGCCTTTGATCACGACTGCAGCGGCGGGAAGGTTCACACCCCAGGCAAGAGTGGCAGTACAGCAAAGAACCTTGATCAGGCCCTCGGAGAACATTCGCTCCATCAGGTTGCGGTCACTTCGGGTCATTCCGGCATGGTGAGTACCGAATCCGCTGGCGAACAAGTCTCTCAACTCACGCGCCCGCGCATGTTTCATATCTCTGAGGGCGTTGGAGTAGTTCTCGTGTTCATGGCAGCTGAAGAGGTCTTCGCAAGCATTCTCGACAGCCATTTGCCGCAGCATTCGAGCGGTCAAAACAGTGTCCTTCCGTGAATGCACAAAGACCATGACTTGATGCCCTCGCTCGAGCATCTCACGCACTTTCTCGAATGCCACAATGTCCAGATTTTCGCGGGATTGTTTCGAGCCCGGCTTTCCTTTCACACCGATGAAATGCTGTTCGAGAGGGACTGGCCTAAACGACGCATCAAAGAAGAACATTCCAGCCATCTTGTTCACTTTCAGAAAGTCCGCTACATCGATATAGTTCGGCAGAGTAGCGGAAAGGCCAACTATACGAATGAGCGACTGTGTACTTTCAACCTGTCGCTGCGTCCGCGCAACTAGAGATTCTATGACGGCACCACGTTCGTCGTGAAGCATATGGACCTCATCGATGATCAAGAGGCGCACTTTCTGCACGAGCTCCGTGTCTCCTGTGCTCTTCCGGGTGACGACATCCCACTTCTCAGGAGTGGTGACGATAATCTGTGTTTCGACAATCTCACGCTTCGTAAGTTGCATATCCCCAGTCAATTCCCTGACTCGGATACCAAGCCATGCAAGCCTTTTCCCCAGTTTCTCGGTGACCTCCGCGGCTAAGGCCTTCATCGGCGCCACGTAGACGATCTTGAAGTCGTCCACCTGTACTGCAAACTCCGTAGCATCTGGCTGTTCGATAGGATTTGGTACTGTATTCTTGCCAATCGTATTCAGAATCGTCAGCATGGCGGCGTCAGTTTTACCAGCACCAGTTGGTGCACAAATGAGCATGTTTTCACTGGTTTTGTACGCCACATCATAGAGTAGACTCTGCATGCGATTCAGAGTCTTGTAGCCCTTGAAGGTACCCCGACACAGTCCATCCAGCGACTTAATCTCAACCAAGTTCTGCGACGACGCGAGCGTGCCCACCCTCGCCGCCGGAATCTCAAACTCGGTATACCGCTGCTCATCAATCTGCTTGCTACCCACAGGGAGCCCGTACTTCTTCCCACCCAGCGCAAGCGTATTTCTGGAATCGTGCGTCTTGAAGACATGCGGGTACTGGGGCTCAGACCTCGCCTGCGCAGGTAATAACGGCGCATGCTTATGCTCAAAGTCCTGCTGCTGCAGCGCGTGTTCCCGCTCGGCCCTCGTTTGTAACTTTCCCGTCATGAGACCGTCCGTCTGGGCTTCTGTTTTTGTGGTCATGGAAGCGAGGATCTCCGCTCGGTGTCCAATCAATTCAATGACGAAGTCGAGGTCGTCGAACCCAACGATTTCCGCTAGCGACATCTGCAGCTCGTCGTCGCCGCTGTCGGTGGCTAGTGAGGCCGTTATCTGCCCAGCTAGCTCTTGCGCGCTCATTCCGGGTTTTTGGAGGGTGATGGCCTGGCATTTTTGCTCCAGCCATGCTTGGTCGTAGAGGGAGATTGCCGTCGGAGGGAGAGGTACGCCGTTGATGTCGTCGAGGTCATCCGTGGTTTCGTCGTCGGAGCTGATGATATCCCAGATATCGTCCACAGTTCCTGGTGAAGAGTAGTCATCGTCGAGGTCCAGGTCCAAATCGCTTCCGTAGCTGAGCTGTTCAGTGGCGGGGTCTTTTGAAAGCTTCAAGGCCGCAATCGCCTCGCGCATTGCTGTGAGTTGGGCGAGCCACTGCAATTCGGCAGGTCCTGTTCCGTCCATTTTGACTGAATTTGTGGTCTAGATTGTCTATAGGAACAAAAAGAAAATACCAGAACGAAACAGGGTATAGATTCAGATCAGATCATTCGGTGTGGAAAAATAGTGTGTCATAACTCGGCCAGTAGATCGATAAGCCGGAACCGCCTTAAGCTGATACGGTTCGGTGTTGGCCTGAGGCATCCACCACATTCACATCGGACAGCGGAGTAAGGTTAAAGTAACCACGCATGAATATCCACGAAGATAATCAGGTTATATCTCTTGATCAGTCTATTGGCATTACAGTAAAGCGGTTGAGTAAGGAAAACGTTTCCAATCTCTCAGATGGATTCTACGATACAAAAGCAGTTCAAACAGCTTGGCTTCACACATTCTATGTCATGGGCCTAAGGCAAGTCACACGGATCAAACCGTACCTTCACTCATTATTAAAGCACTTCAAAAAGCACTTCGAGTCATACTTTCGCCAGCTGAAGGACCAAAGGACTTTAAGCCTGGCTAGCGTCACAGATTGCGAGCGATGTAGTGCTCCAACTTTGCCAGACATTGGCCACTCTCTTTGAGGTACGAGCAGTCCAGAGAATCCTCGACGTGCTGGAATAAAGCAGAGAGCTTCGAGAAGTCCCTGTCACAGGCGGGACAAATGTAATCCCCGTCTTCGTCGATGTACTTGTGACTCTGATAGCACTGATCCGCCAGGTCGTCGATGTGATCAATGTCTGTTCCAGAGGGACAGCTGCCTGACTCGAGATGAAGCAACATGCCTGAGAAGGTCTTGAAGTTCTCGTAGCACCCGTAGCATTCCAAATCCCTGGCCTGGTGGGCCTGCTGATGCTGCAGGTCGAGAAGAGTTAGCCGCGACTGGAAACGACATGGAAAGACACTTGCCATTCGCAGGTTGTTCTCATTGTCAAAGTATTCATCACAAGTGACACAGAGATTGTGATGGGCGACGTCATGGGCCCTCAGTTCCTGAGCTGTTTCAAATCGAGGTCGAGAGTCGCATTCGGTACAGACGTGACTATGGACGGGGGAGAAAAGCAGATGCTGATTCTTTGCAGCTGTAGAAACGAAAACCCGCATGCATGTTTCGCACCATTCATGGTAACTGGTGTATCGACAATGAGCGTAAAGTGCATTTTTGGTTCCAAACCACCTATCGCATAAGAGGCATTGGTAGTCTTCGCCGTCGTAGTAGAGATGGGGTCCTAGCGACATTTTGCTGGGCCAGGGAGTGAGATTGAGTTGAATTCAAAACATGAAGTCTCCCCTTGAGCTTAGCATCAATAGATAGAACTTGGTGTGTCGTCCCTGGTCAGTGAATGGTGCTGGTGATCAAGGGAACAGACAGTTAATTACTCGTGGTTAGAGTTGACAGGTCGCCAGCAAACAGATGTACCAGCTACCCAGCATTGCAAACAAGAACAACTATTCAATGTACCCGGTACATGAAGGTCTGCCTTAGGCACGACAAATGGCGAATAATAGCCATACTCAAATATGATGCATACATCACGAATGTAAAGGCAAACTCCTGAAAATATGAGATGTTGACGAACAGCTTTTTATATCCGTACCCTCCAACCCAGATACAAACACAGTCCCTGAGACACAGCGCAGGGACAAGAACATATTGCGTACAATCATAACCAAATAAAAGAACCAACAAAATGGGGTATATGCATGAGAAAATCTAGGACCAGAAATCTGGAGCTCCATAAACATCCTGGTAGCACTGGTAAATTTCCGGGCAGAACACTGGATCCTTTCCAAAAATGATGTGCCAGGAATATTCCATGATCCAGGCAGTGAGCTCATCCGGCAACTTGTTCGTGAGAACCCAATTGTAGTACCGTTGATAATCACTCAGAGGGCGCTTCAGAACTTGCGTTTTTGACACTGCGAACTGCGAGCAACAAGGTGCGCCAACAACTTCGGGTATGTTGGTGTTGTTGTGCAACTTCTCCCACGCCTTGGCATAGGCTCGACCGTTCTCCCTGCCTGGCTGAGGCGGATCCTCTAACGGATGGATTTCATCGGGACAGCCGGGAGTTCCCTGACAACGAAGGTTGACGAAACCACTCTGTTGCACGAATTCGGCTTGAAGTGATCGAACCGATTCCACATTGCTATAGCCCATTGTATCGGTGTGCCAACCCGTCTCCCAGCCGTCTTTGTGACTGTGGAGGAAAACCATCATGGACGGAAGGTCATGGTAGTGATCGACGATGTATTGAAGGTAGGCAAGACTCTCGCGGCCTTTGTTGACTGGGGTGTGTCGAGCCGCGTTCACGTCGTCAACGGTGTAGATGAAATTGCGCCATCTGGATTGGAGTCAGCCTGAGCTCACTGCGCAAAGCCTCTCCCATAAACGACTCACTCATTCAAATCAGTGCTCACCCACGACGTATCCTCCCTGCTCAACTTGGCCATCACAATCACTCGGTCATTGGGAACGATAATAGGAGTGATCTCGTAGGTTTGTTTGATCGGAATGGTTTCCGCCACTGCCGTGTCTGGTTTCTCTTGAGGCTTTTCAGCTTTGCTCTCGGGAGTAGCGACGGGCGTAGCGACAGGGGTAGCGGTAGGCGTCGCAGCGCCGCCCCCTACAACGTTGCTGAGCTGCCAGAAGGACGGTACATGCGAAGCATGCTGAAGGGAATCTAGATGGCGCTTGATCAGGATGAAGGTGAGGATCAGGAGGGCGGCCGACCCGACACGGTAGGAAAGTCTCATCGCATAATATCTGTCGTAATTGTGCCTGATAGTGCAGCAGAAGGAAAGGGTGGTGGACACGGACCAGGAGAAAGTAAATTTCACGAAGGAAGGCAGAAAGGGATGGATAAGAGAAAATGTCACCAAGCAGCCAAGCTCCTGGGCAGGTCAACAAGCGAATGGGAAAATGAGAAAACTGAGTCTAGATGATGTAAGACAATTGAAAGCATAATAGATGAGCCTTCTCAGTTCCCACGTCAGAAAGATGGCAAGGCGTCACAAATTAGTTGACACGGTGTGCTGGCTAGATTGACCTATATTATGAGGCTTATATCGCGGGAAGGAACCGAAGGATCCCGCGGATTGGTGGGATTCGGAGGGGAATCGGCGGTGATCTGCAGGGGCCGACAAGAAGTGATGACACGGCGAGTCAGTATCACTTCTTTCTAGTCTAATTAATCAATCTCAGTCTCTCTTGAAACTGTAAATCGGCAGGGGCTGCAGGGATTCATAATCATCAGTGGACAGTCATCGTCGATTTATCACCATTTCTCTCTTCACTGTTATTTCATCTTCTGAAAACGACAAATCATGATGATGAAGGTTGAAACCAACCCCGATTATGTAATTCCTTACTGTGTGCTTTCTCGGGGGTGAAGGCCGGGTATGGCCGCATTCGTCCACATCTAGGTTTCGTCTGGGCCGGACTCAATGGTCACTGCGTCCGTGGGCCTCCGCCAGGATTTTGGGTCCAGGATCCAGGGTCCAGGGTCTGTTGCTCACTTTCTCTGACTTCTGGGGACACTGGACTGAGTCTCAATTGTCGCCGTCACTCATCAAGGAGCATAGACCAAGAGAGGATACCGTCATGTGAATGATCAATCTGTATGTTTTAAGATCCCGTCTTGATATGTTTGCGATCCACATCTGATGAGTTTATCTCAAACACTCATCAGGGTACCACAACCAGGTCCGTATGCTGCAGTGTGACAGGCTGAATCGGTACAAGTTGCCTCTCCTCCTGCAAGTTCTCCACAGACAGGCTTATCCAGGGAACGTCAAGGTACAGCATGATTTGCTCACCATGAGCCGAGGCTCGTCTCAATTTCAAGACCTTTATTACCCCACAGGTACAAATCTGACCATCCGTTCTATATGGATGCATTTCAAGAACAACTGGGGAGTGGAATCAATTTTGCAATGATGATGTTTGCCATCTCCGGCGCAGTGTCATGCATTTCACCCGCAGTACTCTTTCAAGTAGTTCAAACTGATACTCTTCACCACTGTACTACTGAGGAAAGTTGTGCTTCTGAATGTATCAGCCGGCCTGTTCTGCAATAATTAGATGTAAGATGTACGGAGTACTGCGGAATGACTGCTGTGCTAGCCATAGGACTTTTCTTACTCTGGATCCCATGTATACTGATAGCATTCTGATGCGAAAATGAATAAATGCTGATACTATGATAAAGAGCTATTCCACAAGCACTCATGATACGGAGCACAGCTTTTGTGAGGTGATTGAAGAAGATAAGTAAGTAAGATCTGCAAAATGTGATACATTCGTTGTCTAAGGTATCTCAATAAATCATAACTCAAAATCATCATGGGCACATTGCGATCTGATCATCAACCATCCTGCTCAGCTAAATCGCTCCAATAACATCCCATCAGAAACAAAGAACATATCTATCAAGTATGCTCAAGCTCAAATCAACCGCCCATCTGAATGGAATCTCAAGAAATCAATGACAAGAAAACCCCAAGAAATGTCAGAACAAACGCCATGCCAAACACGAATGCACAAAGACGCTATGGTAATGCATGAACAACCAGGAAAGATGAACGGCGACAGAGCCAACAAACAAGCATCAGCAGCATCTCCCCTTCTTCTTCGCGACCTCCATCAACTCATCAGCCTCGTCGCCAACACTGCTGGGCGGAAACCCAAGCCAACTCCTGCGCTTATCACCATGACCCAACCGGAAACTGCCGTTCCCATCAAGATTGTTCCCCAAAGACGAAACAACACCGTCAATCCCGGGCGTCGTCCCCTGCGACGAGACATTCCCCGCCTCGCGCTTATTCCGCTGCTCGACCAGCTTCCGGGTGATCACACGAAACACCTCCTCAATGCCCTCCCCATCCTTGGCACTAATCTCATGGCAACAATCCCAGCCGATATCCTGTCCCCAGAAGCCACTACTGCGCTTGCTATCGGGGCTCTGCAGCGCACTAGACGACGGACCGATGCCCATCCCCATCCCCGCCGTCGGCGGCGGCGTCGACGCCTGCGACGGGTACAGCTGCTCAGCGACATACGCAATCGTCCGCTCAAACGGCACCCTGCGGCGGGACGGATCCACCGCAACGATATCCGACTTGGTCCCGACAACATGGATCACGATGGGATCATCCTCCGCCAGATGCTTCTTCAGCTCGAGCAACCACCCCGTCATCTCCTGGAAACTCTGCTCGTCCGTGATATCGTAGCAGAGCAGACACGCGTTCGCGCTGCGGTAGTACAGCCGCGAGATACTCCGGAACCGCTCCTGGCCGGCCGTGTCCCAGATCTGGAGACGGACGATGGTGTCGGAGGTGGTGTCGAGGACGCGCTTGGTGATGAAGGAGGCGCCGACGGTGGACGTGATGGTCGCGGGGTTAAAGGCGTTCTTCACATAGCGCTGGACGAGAGAGGTTTTGCCGACTCCTATGCATCAAATAGTTAGTGACATGGCACTAGTTATGCGCAGCAATGAACGCCTGTTACCTTGGGAGCCCAGCACAACGATCTTAGCCTCGAGGGAGGAGCTCATGGCGGGGTAGACGCGATAGCGGGGCGGACGGAGAGCGTCTTTCGCATGATACGGCCGGACAGATCCTGGAGGGGTTTGGGAAACTGTCCGCGATGGCACGGACTGGAGCTACAGCTGTAAAGGGGATATTCTAGACCGGGATGCAATGAGATAAGGGCCTAGGCGGACGGAGACAAGCTGCGTGAAAGATTCTGGAATCTTTCCCGGTCGGACGGGATCCGGAGAGGGGAAAAGATGATGGAAACGAGGGGAGAAATGAGGAGTGGGACGAGAACGATGAAAACAAGGCTATTCATAAATAACACTCAAGATATTCTAGTCAGAGGCTGAGCCAAGACACATGCTGAGAAACTGAAGCAGCTGATCACTGTCAGTGAATTTACCCCATTTAATGTCCCTTATAGAAATGTCCTTTCACCAAAGGCTGAGAATCAGTTCTTTGTTATGTCTCAGATCGATGAGACGACCATGAATAAAGAAACAATCAACATGTCAACTCAACTCATTCAAGTTTCAACTCCTTACATTCTTGACCATACTCTGAATCTTGGTTTAGATTCCTGGAGCAACTCAAATAATAATATAATACAAATAAGACCAAATTTGATCCATCAGAAGGCAACCCTCCTTTATGACTCGTAGTGGGAACTGGGAATGATTTCCGGGGCTGAGCGTCTGACTGAAGAATGTGACTCAACAGGACTGGCTATTTCTCCTAGGAGTTGTTAGTATGACTGTTGCTTTTAATATTTATGATCATTCACTTTTATGTTTTATGCTACTCTATGCTATCCAGTATGTATTTAGGTTAGAAGTAACAACGAAAACCAAAAGCAAGACGTTGTGTATATTCCATGTCTATCATGACTCCATTGGTATCAAATCCCAGCCACGACCATCTATACAAAAAGAAATGCATCAACAGGCTATAACCTCTTAAAACAAATGTCTCGTCGACGAGACTGCAAAGGGGTAGTCGCGCAATCATAAGGAAAATCAAAGCAGATCAAGCACCCAACAACCAGACTGGGCAGCCTCCAACCGTAACGAGTTTCAAACTCGTTTAACTCCAGTCAACGAGGCCCGGAGCTCCAGCTCAGCCATAGAAATGACAAAGAGAAATCAGAAAAAGAGACACGAGACAGCATCGTTTCATCGGAGTGTATCCATAAACTTTTGTCTTCATCTATAACCTCATGATATGAGGAGACTGGCTCTTACTGGGTATGCTCCAGTCGTTCGGCGGCAGAATGCTCAGCGTGAGCCTTCTCAATCTCGTCAAGAGAGTCACCGGAAGCGGAAGCATACTCAGCGGCCTTGGCCTCGATCTCGTCGTCGGTGAGTCTGGGAAGGTCCCTCGCAGCCTTGACATAGCTAATATTCTCGACATAGCCCTTGGCGAAAATCAGATCGATCTCCTCCAGGCTCCGATTGGCGGTCTCCGGGTAGAAGAACCAGATGACGGGAATGAACGAAGCATTCAGCGCAGCAAAGAACAGGTAGGTACCCCAGCCAATGTGCGCAATCATGACAGGAGTAATCATGACGACAGTGAAGTTGAAGAGCCAGTTGCTGCAAGTAGAAACGGCATTGGCCTTGGCTCTGGTCTTGATGGGCGACAACTCGGCGGGATACAGCCAGGGCAGTGGCAGCCACGCGGCACCGAAGGCAGCCATGTACAAGAAAAGACCGAAAACTGCACCCTTGGAAGTCTGCTCATCGCCGGGAATCAAGCAAGCGAATGTGATAACCATGGAGATCATCTGGAGGAATGAACCTCCCAGGAAAAGCTTGCGACGACCAATCTTCTCAATGAAGAACCATGAGAAGGTAGCGAAGATGGAGTAGACAATCATGTTAATGCCTCCAATCAGAAGGGCCATATCGTTGGTCTGGTTGAGAGACTCTTTCAACAAGACAGGGAGGTAGTAGATCACAGCGTTGCAACCACCAAGCTGCTGGAAGATCTGAGAAGAGGAGCCGACAAGCATACGGCGGAAATGTTGAGTACGGCCGCCAGTGAGAAGATCTCTGAATCTGGTCTTCTGTCCAGCACCAGAACTGTAGCAACATTAGTCTAATTGCCATACAACACAAGGATTGCAGATAGTAGAGGGAACTCACGCTCTGATGGAGTCAATGACCAATTGTTTCTGGATCTGGATTTCATGATCATGGATCTCGCGGCCGGCCAGGGCAGCAAGGACGTACTCTCCCTCTTGGATCCGATCCTTGGAGATAAGGTAGCGAGGGGAGTCGGGCAGGAAGAACATTCCGATGACGATGATGAGACCGAAGAAGATCTGGAATGCAATAGGGAAACGCCAGACAAGATCATCAGGGCCATAGTGAGCGCCGAAATCAATCCAGTATGCAATGGCGGTACCAATGGCGATCACACCACCCTCGATACAGATCAAGAGACCACGGTTGCTTGTCTTTGAGCACTCGGCCTGGTATGTAGGAATGGTGGAAGTGTTCATGCCGTTTCCGATACCGGTGATGACACGGCCAATGAAGAACTGAAGAAGAGGGATGTGTCCAACGAATGAAGTAACCTGGATGATGACACCGATAATCATAACGACAGCACCGGAGAAGATCATCCAGCGACGACCAGTGCGGTCACCAAAGATAAGGGCGAAAACGGCACCCGCCAAGCAACCAAGTTCGTACACAGCAGTGACGAGAGCTTGCATAGTAGCATCATTTTTGGTAGCAGTAAAGACGTTGGCAAAGGCGTTGTCACTGATGATACCAGACATGACACCCTGATCATATCCGAAGAGAAGGAAACCCATCGTGGCAACGGTCGAGACAGCCAGGGACAGTGGCCTGCCCGACATGCCAGCATATGAGGGCGCCATGATGAGAGGCCAGAAGAACGTTCGATAGACTGTTAAGGGGAGAGTATGTACAGAGGTAAGGGAGAACCTCCAGGGCGAACGGAGAAGAAGATCTTAGGTGCTATTGTGCCCAATGCGTCTCTCCTAGAAAAGAACGAAAAGGAAAAGAAAGACAGGTTGGTAAAATGAAAGGCAACTGACAGGACGTGGAGAAGTCGGGGGGAAGGGGGGATATTTCTACTTCCCCAGGAGTCGATGGACAGACAGCTGTGGCCACCAGGTACACAGGTCAACATCTCTCCTCGTTCCCCGAATTGATACATGCTCCACCAACCTACCAATACTCATAATCAGCGGTACCATTGTGTGTGTGGAGCAGGGACTGAACGCATCAATAATCGCAGGATAAGCATCTTTTTGGGTGCAACCACCGACCCACAGTGGATTCAGGATGAGCGCCGAGGATGACATCACGGGCTCCATCAGATGGAGCACCCGCAGAGGAACGGACAAGAGCGACGACAAAACAAATTGAAGCCTCAGATGCGAAAAGAGGGTCCGCCTGAAGCGCTGGCATCGTCATTTGGTGCCGCACCTCGGCACTTGCTCAACATTCTGCGACCAGCAGTTGCCAGTGACCGGCTCACCCCTCTTGGGGTTTCTTCCTCTTCGTAAGCGAAATCTCTGCTGCGAGACGTCCTCCACAAGGCTCTTCCGTGTCTCCACCCCCTACTCCTGTCCGCTTCTCCCATTCATCGTCGCATGAGGAAATACGTATGTCCGCTGACTGGGTATCCAGTTGGAATTGAGATGGACAAAGCGGACATGGGGCAAGGATGGGTTGACTTACCGTTTTTGTATGGGGTCACTCAACCAGGAAACTAACACGAGTGGGAGAGCCCATGGGGTTTTCACGTGCCTGATGAGATAATCCGCCCGAACCACAGTCGAAGCAACCGCCGAGAGAGCCAAGGTGGTTGACCTATGCTTGTGCAGGCCATAGATAAGTAATAACTATCATTCAATATTGTCTTTCGTTCTGCGCAAAGTGCTTAGTGCATATCAATAATGTGCGGTACTTTACTGTAGTGTGGTGATCATGCTAGCTCTACTGCTATCATCAAAGCTGCGGATCATTTTACGCCATCCCGTCATGCCGTCCTCGGCCGGCCCATACTCGACCGAATCTGACCGTCTCCGACCACCTAATGTCGGTAACCTGCAAGCCGACGCATACTACTGCCTGAAGACGATATACTTGGAGCCAACAACGATGCTCTTAATTATGTCGTCCAATGGTAGTGGTGGTGAAGTTTGATTGTGATTCGACGCCAACTTCTCTGAGAGCATGGGACGCATGCGGCCATGAGGAGCTCTCTCCACTTTGCCCAGTCCTCTCACCTCATCCGTGTCTGAATAATCGATTTCATAATAATAATAATCACAATAACCAGACCGTTACATGAGCTTGTACGGCTCATTTAATTACTTCCCCCAAATCCTCAATATCTGCTTTGCATCTCAGGCCACAGATGCATGTCTTCACTAACCTGGCCCAATCGCACCATTTTCCGGTCTCTATCCGGCCCATCTCCGGTTGTGAGGTTAGAGCCAACCAACGGTATCCTCAAGGCACTGAGTTGAATTTCTTTAGTGCATACTTCAGAGGCAACAGTCGACTACTCTCTCGAGGCAGCCTCCTATGTCAGCATCTGTGCGCCGTGGCAATGCAGCGCGGGATATGATCATCATAACTACGTCAACATGGGAGACTAAGAAAACTTTTCTTCACGAGCGCCAAGCGCCAAGCGCGACAAGAACAAGGGAAGAAATGTGAAGCTCAAAAGTCCTTTATCTTGGTCAAACCAAGAGTCGGACAAGCGCACTCGGCGCGAAGTGATTCGTGCAATGACAGTTCGCCCAAAAGGGGCCATGTGGAGGCGCTCGAAGGTTTAGGATTAAAACGGGAATCGGGAGTGGCTGGAGGCAAAGGTCCACCAACCATGAATAAAAACCCTCACCTCGTTTACGGTTTTGCCTGATTCTTATTTAATCACATTGGTCACGGAAAGTGATAGTTCCTGGCCCTGCTCGGACATCCCCCATGTGGCGTCATACTATGTGTGAGATAGTAGAAAGTTTGCCAGTGAGCCGCCGACTTGGCAAGGCGTTCAAAGTAACTCGGCCATCTACGTAAGTGGCACAATCTTGGTACGTGTAGGGCTACCAGGTACACTTGGGGTTATTTGCCCCAGATAAAAGAGACAGGTACAGTAATCCCATTGGAGAAAGGGAAATCCACCAGTCTCGTTAGACTTATCTCGCTTCGCACCCACTAACAGAATTTGTTCAGATTCCAATGTCGGTGTAAGTATCTCGGCTTTTCCTGGGTGCTGTTTTTCAGATATCAGTGTATGCAAATAATAATGAACTGTAGTCAGTGACCTCGAAATATTACTAGGAAAACCTCATCATATTGTCGCGGATCATCGCAATAGCTTCTTGCCGTGACCTGGGCCAAAGGCATACGTGGGAATTCCCAGGCATAGATAACTACCTATTAGTTCTGTGCATTCACGCGAATCGAAAACAAATGTACTAGCACAAGCTACAGAAACGCTTGATGAATGCAGTTTTTTTCGGGAGAATTCCGGGTATGTAGCCAACACCAACCCGAGCTAGGAAGGTATCAACAGATGATCTTTGTCAAGTACACAACGGACGGCCCGATTGTTAGTCATGGATTCGCGTCGCTCAGTCAAGGGCCGACCGTTTACAGTCGGCTTTGGCTCCCAAGACTCGGGAATGTGTCACGGAAAAAAATGCGAGAGATTCAAAGTACCCGATCGCGTACGAGAGGACTCTTGACGATGGGACAGGCATCCAGTAACAGCGGCTATCAAGTTTTGCTCAGTGCTCACCGACAATACCTTGAAAGGAAACTGAACGAAACTGATCGTACGAGAGTAAGGCGTGAGACGGCGAGCGAGCCGAGTAGCTGACTTGTTCTTGTGCAACGGGGTCCACTCAATAACCGTAAAGGTGCTGTGGTTATGCACACAACAAGTCTACTAATCTTCTTAACATCGTTCATTCTCAGAGGGTCGAAACAATTCAAGGACGCGGCAAAAGCTGATGGAGAAGACCACGAGTTTATATTCCTTCGAATGCATCAGGTACTACTCTAGTCGCCGGAACTACCGGCTTGAATGAAGTGTCAATTGGGTATTCCTGTATGACAGGATCGCTAATGGTGCTTACCCTCGCCGGAAAAGGGTGCCCTTCGCTTCGGCAGTCTCGGTACCGAAACCACCACCCCGGTGTCTCGTGAAATTATCCGAGCGGATATCAAGTGAGCATGGTAGATAAAAATCGTCACGGAACACGACTTAAGTGAGATTGCAGTACCAATCTGGCATAAATATCTCTACAGAATAATATCTAGTCTGCTCTGCAGAGAGTACCACTTTATAAGCGGTGCCTTTTCCGAGGTGACTGTTTGTCTTCAGGCGAGATCCCGACTTGAATGGTGCTTCGCCGGTCGTGTCTGTGAATAGTAACTGGCTTTTCTAGCCTGGTCAATTCTGCAAAAAAGGGAATGGCGATAAGCTCCTCCATGTTTTCATGAGAGAAAAGAACATCTTATTGCTCCCTCATCGGTCTGTTTTGTGATCTGCTCCGACTCGGCAACAATTGAGTCTTGATAATCACGTGACCGGCGATGCGAGACCTGAGCATATTTAACACAGGAGGATATCCATAATGCTATGAAGTCCATCAAATCCTACATATAGTTCCGTAACGGCTCTTAAGAGTGGGATCTGATCTTAGTTCTGAATCGCCCGGATCCCCATTCCTCTCGGACGAATTGCCTCCTACTACTTGCTGTGATCCGATCCAGTCCGGTGAAGATAAGAGTCGGCCGAGAAAGCAACATCGCCCGAATGCTCTCCCCGCAAAACCGCAGCTGGGCTTCCCCAGCCGAAAATCGCTGGTCTTCAGCCACTCAGACAAGATGTGCCATCGCCCTTCCTCAGCCAACGATTGATTTCGGGTTTTTGCTGAATCTGTCCTAATTCGCTGCCGATTATACCGAGGTACACCTTCGCAGACGTAATTATTTCATTCGCGGCTTCTGCTTTTTGGACCTCATTCTTTGACCACAGTCACCCCACGGACTTCAAAGGTGGGACTCGTTCGGGCTTCAAAGCGATCGTCAATATTCGTAATTGCTTGCGATTCACATAAAGCTAGCCTATATTATCCCCGAACCTTTTCTTAATTATTCTCTTTCAAGCTTAATTCCTTCCCGTCTACCAAAGAATAGTCGTTACAATGAGACAAGGCAAGCTCACTGGCGCTGAGGTCGCCAAGCACAACTCCAGGGACTCCTGCTGGGTTATCGTCCATGGAAAGGCGTACGATGTTACAGAATTTCTACCAGGTACTGCTTCTATATAGCTCAGCTATTATGATCGCACACTCACAATGACCAGAACACCCAGGTGGCCAGAAAATCATCCTCAAATATGCCGGAAAAGATGCGACTGAAGAGTTCGACCCGATCCACCCTCCCGATACATTGGACAAATACCTTGACCGATCGAAACATCTCGGCGAAGTAGATATGGCAACCGTTGAACAAGAAGAGAAGGCTCATGACCCCGAAGAGGCCGAACGCCAGGAGCGGATCAAGAAGATGCCTCCTCTGCAGGCTTGTTATAACTTGATGGATTTTGAGACCGTCGCACGCAGCGTGATGAAGAAGACTGCGTGGGCTTACTACTCAAGCGGTGCGGATGATGAGATTGTACGTGGATTGACGGGATGGCGACTAGACGAGAGTGTCTCGCTAACTTGATCTAGACTATGCGCGAGAACCACAATGCCTTCCACAAGATCTGGTTCCGTCCGCGAGTACTAGTCAACGTAGAGAACGTTGACTTCAGCACGACAATGCTGGGTACCAAGGTCTCTATGCCCTTCTATGTGACAGCAACTGCGCTTGGAAAATTGGGCAATCCGGAGGGAGAAGTTGTCTTAACCCGTGCGGCTTACAAGCACAATGTCATCCAAATGATTCCCACGCTCGCATCTTGTTCTTTTGACGAGATTGTGGATGCGAAGCAAGGAGATCAGGTACAATGGCTGCAACTCTACGTGAACAAGGACCGCAGCATCACCAAGCGTATTGTTCAGCACGCCGAGGCACGCGGCTGCAAGGGTCTTTTCATCACGGTCGATGCGCCGCAGCTCGGCCGTCGTGAGAAGGACATGCGGTCGAAGTTCTCCGATGTTGGCGCCAATGTCCAAGCCAGTGGCGGGGACGAAGTGGACCGCTCTCAGGGAGCCGCTCGAGCCATCTCATCATTTATCGATCCTTCCCTTTCCTGGAAGGATATACCCTGGTTCAAGTCTATTACCAAGATGCCCATCATTCTCAAGGGTGTACAATGCGTGGAAGATGTTCTGCGCGCAGTCGAGGTGGGCGTGGACGGTGTCGTCCTCTCCAACCACGGCGGTCGCCAGCTGGAGTTCGCCCGGTCGGCCATCGAAGTCCTGGCCGAGGTCATGCCTGCCCTCCGCGAGCGCGGCTGGGAGAACAAGATCGAGGTCTACATCGATGGAGGTGTCCGTCGTGCCACCGATATTCTCAAAGCTCTGTGCCTCGGTGCCAAGGGCGTCGGTATCGGACGTCCCTTCCTCTTTGCCATGTCCACGTACGGCCAGGCGGGCGTGGAGCGTGCCATGCAGCTCCTCAAGGATGAAATGGAGATGAACATGCGCTTGATCGGCGCCAGCAAGATCGAGGAGCTGAACCCTAGCCTGATCGACGTCCGCGGTCTGACTAGCGGCCACCATGCTCCGGTGCCGTCCGATACATTGACCCTTGGTGCCTACGATCCACTCCAGGCTCCGCGTTTCAGCGAGAAATCTAAGCTGTAGACTAGTCTCGAGACGCCTATCTCCCATCTTATACCCATTTAATTAGCACTTGATTGGTCATGTTCCATGTGTGCCTGGAGTGAGTGTACATTTATGCAGTGGATGTATATATTATCTAGTCGTCAATAGACCTCACTTCGCCCCCTTCGATGCAGCTCAGTTAGACTCCGCTACAACAGAACTGTAAAGGATATATACAAGCAGATGACGATATAGAGGCCCTGCAGAAGCATCCACCCATTAGAGCAACCAACCTATTTACAGACTCCACCCAAGGTCACTAAACTAACTACACCACCACAACCTGCGGCTTATTCCCCAAGCGCCCTGTATTCCTATACATACAGGCTGCGTTCACCATCCACGCACCCCGATTCTCACCACCCCAGACCTTGGCCCAAACAACCCCAAGCACACCATACGCGATGACGCGCGCCGCATCCAGCCAGCCATGAACATCAAACAAGTCTCGCAGGAACCCAAAAAGCGACATCAGACGACCGTATCGGGCACGCGGCCGCCGCGTTGCACACAGCCGCTCCCACGCCCTCTGCGCCTCGTCCCAGTAGACCGGCTCGCTACCGTATGCTTCATGGACGTGTCCGAAGACGTGCAGCGCGGGCCGGACGCGCCACGTCTCGGCGAGCAGGAACGGACAGCCTGTCGAGTAGACGGGGGATAAGTCCCGGTGAGCCTGTGGCGGGGTGTGTGTGATCAGGATGTCAGTGTCCGGGGGGACGGTGCCGGACCAGGCATCGTGGTGTGGGGGGTATGTGAAGGCGTGCTCGGAGGTGAAGGGGACGATGGCCGGGATTTGGGGGGCGCCGTAGATGGTTAGGGAGCGCGGTCGGGCTGTGGATGGGGCCGGGGACGGCGGAGGGAAGGAGAGGGTGATGGAGGAGTGTTGGAGGTAGTGGATGTCGCCCCAGTTGATGCGGGTGAGGCCGTCCGGGTCGTCGTCGATGGAGCGGATGGAGGCGGTGGAGGAGGAGATGGCTGCGAAGGACGAGGAGGAAGCGTCGCGGTCTTCGTCTCGTCTGGAGCGTATGTCGAAGTAGCTGTCGTGGTTGCCGCAGATGACCACTTTGTGGGGGTGAGGCAGAGTCTGGAGCCAGTCGACTGCGGCTTGGATCTCGCCGATGCTTCCGTCATTGCAAAGGTCGCCTGCGTGGATGAGCAGATCGCCGTCCGGGACCTCGTTCCATTCTAGTGTGTGGGTGTCAGAGATGCAGACAACGCGGATGGGGTGGGCATCGGGCGGTGGTAGGCGCGGAGGGCCGCGCAGTCGAAGGAGGAGATGATGCAGGGGATAGAGAAGCGCAGTTAGAGGCGAGGAGAACAAATAAGCCGGCAACGGTCGGCGATCAAATGGAGAAGACATGCTTGTTGAAGCCCTTGAGGCCCTCAGGCGGTGCTGTGGATGCTTTCAGGTGGATGAATGAGGCGTCAAAGGTACCAGATGTCGGTGTGGAGAAGGTGACGTTGCCGCCCTTAGACAGAGTCGAGACAGTTAAGTCGACTGTTTAAGAGTTAGCATGAGAGAAGGGACGACTCGAGCAAAATCCGTTGAGAACATCTGTTCATTCAGGTTTCTCATCCTTGAATTAGAATGATGGCCTGATACTATCTATTATTCTGTGTGTCTCTCTGAAAGGCTTGGAGTTTAAGCTGTTCCCGCTCAAAGGTCTTCCCAATTTGGGTGCCTGAGGCCTTGGAGGAAATTGGTCTATCGATTTACGTCAACACAGCACCACATACAGGATACACCGTTGCAATAACACAAGCTATGCGGGGATATTGAATCATTTTACAGGGAATCGAGAAATTGGAAAGCTGCATGCGCATGAACGACAACTGAACCTATCAAAATGAACCAGCTCGCCAAAGGAATTATGTGCATGTTCGTGACCTGCATATGTATGCTCATGTACCAAGTCCTCGATCAAAATAGCCTCGTTTGAGTAAGGACTTGAGAGCGGATCAAACGGCCAGATCATGAAGCCTTGCCTTGTTAAGTACTCTCATTACATCATTTTCTGACTTCAGCTGAATGGATGTGATTCATGTTGACGACCACCGGTGTGATCAGATACCTCCCAGAAGACCTTGACAGAAGTGCATCCATCAGTAGACGCTTTAAGAGGTTCATCAGGCGATATGTTGAGGGAATGGTCCAGGCCTATCCGTCGATGCTATACTTTTATGGATTTTTCTTAGAGGACCACGTTACTTTTCACAAATGAAGAGGAACCAATTGGCCAACGAATCAGAATGACATTGTATGAACCCAGTCGTGTAGGCGCTATCTACGGAGTATCATATCGGGTACTCTAAGCCCTCGAAGGGAACGACCATGATGGATCCGGGGAAACACCGTGCAGACTCCAGTGGATATCCACCATCAAATGGCCAGTATTGGGCCAGTCGGCTCCTGGCCCAAGGTCTACCGAACAGAAGAATCAAGGGAAAGGATGAATCTGTTCTATCGTCATCATTGAGACGTTTCCCTCATCCGCCATGTTCCCGTTCCTTAGTCCCCTTCGTCTTCCAGGTACCTCGTAAAAGCCTGTAGTCCTAATCACGAATGCACCCCACAACTTGAGTTAAATCTTCCAAGCGATGATCGATCCCACGCTGGACAAGCCTGACCTTTAAGGGTACGAAACTAGCATCCTTCAAGCCCCAGTCACGATTTGCCACATCCGTTGAGTTTATTGTTGTTGCTGGCTTGTCAACATCGCCCGAGAAGAAATCGGATGCTGCTTGCGGACATTCCTGTCGTCTCCATCTCCCTACCACACCACCAGATTGTTGCAATTCTTCTTTCTGCTGTTTAATCCGTTTCAATTCGTTGAGTATTCGAATCGACAACGCTAGGAGTCGATCGGATCTTAGATCGTCGAACGTTACTATTTAACCATTATTGCCCCGAGACCCCCTCTATATATGTGTTCGGCCTTATCGTTTGCGTCATATACGCACATCCTTCTACCTTGAATATTCCGTCGATATTCGATATCTTGTCCGATTCACAGTTTACTCTTCCCCGTCTCCCCTTGTCTAAGCATCTATATTTCCCCAATACTACTCACTCATCCCGTTGATCTCTGTCACATTGGGTTGCGGTCGCGGGCGCTGAACCAACCCCTCATAGAATCGCACCCTCCGCCCCTCCGCCGCCAGACACAACGAGCTTGGCTGGACTCTCAGCTTCGCCTTCTCCGGCCCAACACCTTGTGCCCCTCCTTCTCCAGATCCTCTCGATTTAATCAATCCCTCCTCAACCCGCCTCGATCCTCCGATATTCAACGATGGATGGGGTAGATATAACCAAGGCCGTCATCAACAAGGGAAAACAAATGGCAAGTGTCGCTGCGAATGCTGCAAATGGCAATGGCGGTAGGAAGAAAAGAAAAGGCACCGATCTGAAGCCGATCGTTACCAACGACGGCGCCTCACCTACCATCGATCCATCTGCCACCACTACTGAGGGGTATGCTTCGCTCTTGCTTTTCTTTCAGCGTTTTCTCTCCGGTGTTCGTTTCTACGACATCAAATTTTTATTTCTTTGCCCTCTTTTCTCTCAGCTCTTATACCCAGTTCTTCAGTATCATAGCGTTATTTGATCTTTTTGCCTAACCGATATGAGTGGCAGTGTTCCCGTCAAGTCCGCATATGATGTGCCACCGTCGCGGTCGGCCTCTTCATCGTCCGGAGAAGAACCCGAAACCACTGCCGAAGAGGAAGACTCGGAAGACTACTGCAAGGGTGGTTATCACCCAGTCACTGTGGGCGAAACATACAGCAATGGGCGGTACGTCGTCGTGCGCAAATTGGGTTGGGGTCATTTTTCCACCGTCTGGCTGTCCCGCGATACCGCGACCGGAAAACACGTTGCGCTCAAAGTTGTTCGCTCCGCCGCGCATTACACCGAAACCGCTATCGATGAGATTAAGCTTTTGAATAAGATCGTTCATGCGAAGCCTTCCCATCCCGGCCGAAAACATGTCGTCAGTCTGCTCGATTCATTTGAACACAAGGGTCCGAATGGTGTCCATGTATGCATGGTGTTTGAGGTGCTAGGGGAAAATTTGCTTGGCCTGATCAAGCGCTGGAACCATCGGGGTATTCCCATGCCGCTGGTGAAGCAGATTACGAAACAGGTGTTGCTGGGCTTAGATTACCTGCACCGGGAATGCGGCATCATCCACACAGACTTGAAGCCGGAGAACGTTCTGATCGAGATTGGCGATGTGGAACAAATTGTGCAGACATATGTCAAGGAGGAAGCGAAGAAGGACAATACAGACGATAGCCGCAGCGGTAGGCGTCGGAGGAGGACCCTCATCACTGGGAGTCAGCCATTGCCCAGTCCACTGAACACAAGTTTCGGCCATCACGATTTCAAGCACAGCTCTTCCAACTCACACAGCAGTCTCAGCCAGGTTATTGAATCATCTAGTACGTTCGAAACAAAATATTTCGTGGCCTCACGAGCTACGTCCGCTGACAATCTGCAGACACATCTACACAAGAAGGCTCGTCGATGAAGGAGTTACTAGGTATAAAGGAGGACGAAAAGCAGAAAGAGAGGGAAAAGACTACGTATGTTGAAAACTGATTCCGGTCCATATGTGGAAGGTTTGGTGCACTGACATGGGATTAGTGATCTGCTGGAGAGGGAGGTTTCCGGAATCTCGCTTGACAAGCCATCCTCTAAAGAAGAAAGTGAGGATCCTCCATGTGACATCATCTCAGTGAAGATTGCCGACCTCGGGAACGCGTGCTGGGTTGGTCACCATTTCACCAACGATATTCAAACACGACAGTACCGCTCGCCAGAGGTCATCTTGGGGTCGAAGTGGGGTGCGAGCACAGATATCTGGAGTATGGCGTGCATGGTCAGTTTTGAATCACATACTTCTTCGTCCTAGCCAAAGTGGTCGGCTGACAAATTCCGGTAGGTATTCGAGCTCATTACAGGCGACTACCTTTTCGACCCCCAGTCGGGAACAAAGTACGGCAAAGACGACGATCACATTGCACAAATCATCGAGTTACTCGGTCCCTTCCCCAAATCACTGTGTCTCTCCGGGAAGTGGTCGCAAGAAATATTCAATCGTAAAGGAGAACTTCGGAATATTCACCGGTTACGCCATTGGGCTTTGCCTGACGTCCTACGGGAGAAGTATCATTTCTCGGTTGAAGAGAGTATGCGCATCAGCGAATTCCTGTTGCCGATGTTGGAATTGCCTCCCGAGAAACGTGCGAACGCCGGTGGTATGGCTGCTCATGAGTGGCTAAGTGACACTCCCGGGATGAAGGGAATTGACCTAGGCATACCGCCTGGTAGTAGGGGCGAAGGGATTGAAGGATGGGCCTCGGAAGTAAAGAAGCGATGAGTCAGGTAAAGCGAAAGCTTATCGGACATGAGTCAGTGACGATCTCTTACTTATTTATTCCTTTCTCTCTTCTGTGTGAACCTCATCAATTACCATTTGGTTCTGTTTTGGCAGTGGACGGCGTGTTATGACTTATTTTCAGTGTTGCATGATGCCCATATGCCTTTCTTAACCAGTGTGGGACTCGTTCACCCTCACTGCCCATTCTCTACAATCATAGATCCTGATCACCTCCTGTTGTCTTATACTTCCAACCTGCTCGGAGTGTGTCTCGCGCGGCCACTTCCAAGCTCCCTTCTTCATTAGATGCAATGCCCGAAAGATTACGACTCTCTCGTTCTTTGGCACGTTAGGTTGCCACCAATTTTTGACACGTCCGGTAGGGCTATATTGAGTGTGTTCATCAAAGGTAGCTGTCGAGTACGATTGTGATGCTGAGGTACAAGTTTATGGGTTGATACTAAGCAGACTCTTTGCGAGGGTCTGTGGATACAAATGAATGAGATGAGATACACCTCTAGACCACTAGACCAACCAAGTGAAACTTAGATAGTTGAGACCGTAGAACGATCATATTCTCCCTTATTCAGCTTCGTCTTCATCTTCACTATCCACAGATTCCTCCCCAGGCAAACGGTCAGGAAACCAGCCATACCGCGCGAAATCTACATAGAAGTCACCCATGCTATCCGCATCAACCTCGACACCTTCCTGGCGCAGCGCCTCGGCCTGCCGCTCAGCACTCCCAGGCTCCCTGCAGAAATCAGCATCATAGAATGAATCCCGAAACGCATCTCGTAACATACCGATGAGAAATCATCCCCTTGGAATTAACCACCCGCTGCCAAGGCACATTGCCCGAGTGGAAGTAGTGCGAGGGATCTGCGGGGAGGTGTTTGAGGCAGATGCCGACCTGGCGGGGTCGTTTAGCTGTTACACGGTTAGCTGATTAACCCTACTACAGCAGAGGAGAGGAGAAAGGAGATCTACATACGTTGGCCGAGTAGAAGGGCGATATGCCCATAGGAGGTCACTTTGCCGTAGGGGATGGATTGGACGGCTTCGTAGACGGCGTTGAACCACCATTCTGCCTCGTCGGAGCGGGGCATTGCATCTTATGGTTCCTCTTCAATTTCAGAGATGATTCTGATTCATTATTTACGTCGTCATCACAATCGTTATTATTGATCAATGCTGTTCGTTGTATGATGCAGGGAAAGATGCTCTATACGAATACGAACACCGGCAAAACTAAAACTCCGGCTATCAGTGCGATAGCAAGATCGCGCAGCAAAAGCCCAACCCAAGTCCAAGCTCCAGCCAAACACCCAACCCCATTTTGAACCAACACAATGCCCTCCTCCTCACTAGCAGAATACCTCGCCAAAAACTACCTGACGGCCGATCCAGCCACAGAACGCCCGAAAAAGAAACGCAAGAAGACCAAAGCCGTCGACACCGCCGAGGCCGGCCTCATCATCGCCGACGACGACCCGCCCGATCTACGGACGTCGGCGACGAATTTCGGCAACGAGGATGACGAGGGTCCGAGTCTAGTCACCTCCACCCGGAGCGCGGAGTTTCGCCGCGCGAAGAAATCGAATTGGAAGACGTTGGGTGGGCCCGGCGTGGGCAGCTCGAACGCTCACGCGAATGATGAGCGGGATGCCGCAGACGCGATCATAGCCTCTGCTGCGGCGGAGAGCGCCGCTCGCCGTGGGGAGGGAGACGAAGGCGATGACGAGGCGCCTGCCGTTGTGGACGACGCTGACGCGGACGCCGGAGGAGACCTGCGGATGGAGTCCGGGGCTCGGGCGGGACTGCAGACGGCGGAACAGACAGCGGCGATGGTGGCTGCACAGGAGCGACGGAAGAAGGCCGAGGCGGCGCGGCATCGAGAGCGGCCGGCGGAGGCGCAGGAGACGATCTATCGAGATGCGTCTGGGCGGATCATCAACGTTGCGATGAAGCGGGCGGAGGCGCGGCGGGCGGAGCAGGAGAAGCGCGAGAAGGAGGAGGCGGCCAAGGAGGCGCTGATGGGTGATGTGCAGCGGGCGGAGCGGGAGGCGCGCAGGCAGCAGATACAGGACGCGCGGGCGATGCCGCTTGCGCGGACGATCGAGGACGAGGCCCTGAATGAGGAGCTGAAGGCGCAGCAGCGGTGGAATGATCCTGCGGCTGGGTTTTTGACGAAGACAAAGGGGCCCGGTGTGAGTGTGACGGGGAAGCCGATGTATAAGGGCGCTTGGCAGCCGAATCGGTATGGGATCCCTCCGGGACATCGGTGGGATGGGGTGGATCGGGGGAATGGGTTCGAGAAGGAATGGTTTGCAGCGAGGAATAGGAAGGGGAGACTGGAAGCGCTGGATTACCAGTGGCAGATGGATGAGTAGGATTCCGTGGAGGGCGTGGTCATCTCCTACGGATCAATGTGATATGGTGCTGGACACCTTGATGATATTACGCTTGGTTCTCATTCCACATAATACATACAACTTCATGGAAAGGGCGTCATCTGGAAGACTGAGACACAAACTTGATGCCTTCAGATTGCCTCACATAACTGTTTACATCCGTCTAGAGAGCCCGGACTACCATGTGGCAGCGCTCAACTTCTTGTAAAGTTCCCAAGATCAAGTAACCCGGCTTCGTAGAATAGACATGCCAAAGCCAAATAACCCATCATTCTAGTATTGTGGTATACATCCCATATGACACGCACACTCTCTCGCCCCAAGTTCCAGTGGTGTATTCATAGAATAAGGCAGGCGAAGCACTGATCCTGCAGCTCAACCTGTCCCCTCCTCTTGTTCTGTGGGAGCTAATTAGCAGGACGCGTGAGCTAACCTGGACTTCGAATATATATATAGCCTAAAACTACTGATCGCTGGGCTTATTTGGCAGGAGATGGCAAGTCATATCTCATCCGTGACTCGACAGACAACGGACTACAGTCACATACAAAGGAATAGGACATACCAGCCACAACAAATCTACCTTATGGTACAACCAGCCACTCAACAAATCACATGTCCATGTGAGCTCAACGTGACGAGAAATCAACCCAGAACTTTCTACAAAGTATCCGTAACCAAGCAGAAATTAGAATTCATCACATCGATGACAACGACAGCTGAACAGCTGACCAACCCAGACCCAGCAAGTTCATCCGGAGAAGGCAGCAGAATGCAGAGGAGTAGGTTGCGGGGGTGGTGATATCCATGCGTCAAGGCAGATGATAAGCTCCAAGCTCCCCCGATGCTCCCTATCAGCGGCGTCATAGCTTGCACATGAGATGACTCAGGGTGAGGACTGGTTGGACCGCCTCGGTTTGCATGCTTTCTATTTACTACTTGTTACGAGACAGGAGTAGTACTAGCTCTGAGTAATATCGATCGATGCATGCCCATGTAGTACGGTCTACGGAGGTCTTTTATCAAGTCTACGGCGCGTAACGCTACGTCACGTTGCTTTGAGTCATGGGACATACAGATACGGGTGCCTGAGGCTGTAAGGGATCGACGATGATGATGGTATACATCCATCAGTGGCTGCTTGATCAGGTCGGGGACCAGATTGGTGATAGATAATAATTATGATGATGCGCGGACAAGAACCGTGGTTGATGGAGGCTGGGTGTGGCGTGGATTACTGTCGAAGTGTCAAGGTACCTCGGGAGATCCTCGTACTACGATAACGATCAGGGGAAGATGCGGAGAGGGCAATCCTACGAGATCGCGTCTCGCGGATAAGAGAAGAGTAAAGTGCTACAGTATTGTATACAGTGAACTAGTGACGATGGTCTAGACGAGGGATCACTGCGGAGATCATAACGATAATCAATCAATCAGCAGAAGCTGGCATGTCGCAATCAGCAGCGCCTTATCCAGTCCTCGTGCTGCCTGCGGCGCATGCGGATGGTTGATAACGGCGGGCAGTGATAATGGCAGCCCCCTCTTCCTCAGGTCAGGTCTGGGGACCGTGGCGTCATCCGGCTGGTTTCCATTGTCTCGTCCTGATTCTTGTCTTTCAAGATTTATTCCCTAATTCCATCCATCGTTTCCATGGTGCTGAGCAGTTTGTTCCAGCTGCGGTTACTACTTTGATCGATGACTGGACGCCAACCGTGGTGACTCAGACAAAGACAGCCCTGTCACCAAAGCATCTACTTTTGGGATCGCGCCTGGGTCCCATCCTTATTCATCAGCCTTCCGTGTCTTCCTCGTCTCGTCGCGTCTGTCTTATAAACATTCCCATACCCAGACAACCTCACCCTAGTCCACGGCAGGCACTATCCGGCCTCCCCTCTCTCCTATATCCATTCGACTGACGCCGCTTCCCTATCCTCATCATTGATACTCCCCTCAGCAACAACCAACATGGCATCCGAGACTGTCGTCAACAGCAACAGTGATCTGCGACGGGCAGGTACCGAAGCAAAGAGACACCACGATCGCAAGGCCAAATGGGCTTACGGTGGCCGATGTGCGCTTCCTCGGCAGAATATGGTGGCTCCTTTCCTGCCAATAACTCGTCCTGCCAAACCACTGCACCGTCATCATGCGTGAGTTGTCCTTACAGGCGAGAATGACTTAGAATCAACCACAGGCTGACCTTGCCCTCAGCTGGATCAAGCATGAGAATCAACGCAACTTCAACCAGCTCGCGCGTTATTCCAGGGTTTCCCTGCACCGTGATATTCAGGAGATCCTCGACACCGGCACCTCTGACTCGTCCAGTGGCGAGGAAGTCGTGGAGCCAGTCGCAGTCGAAAAGAGCCCCGAAGTCATGATCGTTGACGAAGAAAACCCCCATCCATATGAGGTGTCTGGTCAGACAATCCTGTCCGATGCCGTGAACAAGGCCGAGGAGAAGTTCGAGACAAAGGAGACGGAGAAGCTGGTCAAGGAATATGAGATCGTCTCACATGAGAGCGAGATGGGAACTGGCTATCTGGCTGACGATGACTTCGAGCTGGTAGACCATGTTCACTTGTGACGAGTTCTCTTGTTCATTTCGTCCTCAACTTGTTTCCCTATTTGGCGTTGATTGCGCAGCTTGACATGGTTCTGGGATCGGAGTTGGTTTAGAGCTTTTATTCCTCACGAATTGGTGGTTTTGGATCCAGGATGATATGCTTTGTACATGGTTCTGCTTGTTCTTTCTGATTCGTAGGTGGAATCAGTTCGATTCTACGGATTCGTTGTCTGTCCTTCTTGCGTCGTTGTGTTTCATCAGTTCTCCGTGATCACGACTCGTATCATCAGCACAGAATGATTTATACCCCAATAGTATCATATTAAAGCCACAATTGATTGCATTCAGAAGCACATGTGATTGATGTAATATAATCAAGTCATCTTCAAGGATCTGTTGCAGTTAGAAGAGGATGTTGCTAGAGATAAGTTGGGCACCAACGAGTTCCGACCGATGAAATTCCTCTTACTCGTGCGGGGCAGGCTGTCATGAGAAAAATCCAACTAAAATGAGCCTCTACTACTCCGTATTAGTCCACTCTAAACGGATGGCCCATAAAAATAGTAAGAAAGCAGCAATGAATCTCTGCATTATCTATGGATCAAAGATACATAGCGACATAGATACCGCCAGCTGTTCAATCGTGGAGTATATTATGGGGTAGCTCCTCGCTGCTATACTGCAGCACAATGCAGCCACAGCCCGCATACCATCACTCGTCTGAATGCCGAGACTAGAACTAAATCATCCCTTGTATTATAATTAATCTGAGATGCTTCTCGAAGTCAAGCCAAAGAACGTTGTCTCATGCAATCAAAACCGCAACAATTATTGATTCCAGAGCGCGTTCTGGAAGCGGTAAGACTAACCCGTTGTGGAAATACTCCACAGCCCCAAACAAAGAATGATAAAAGTCGTCGTCTGAGCGACGGCCAGCCAAGCTATCAGCATAATTCTAGAATTGGTGTCTTCAACCAAGCGTCCTTGTCATCTTCAAAACTACATTCTCGCATATATGCAATAGCAATCAAGATGGAAAAACGGTCAGCAGAGAGTCCGATGGACTTTGAGTGGCAGACAAGAGCACCCGGGGACGTCACATCACCCTTCTACCAGCTCAGCATGCAACATGACAATCAGAAAAAGCGTGCGTCGTTCGACGTTACCCTACGTCACAGGAGCTTGAGTATCTGACCAGAAGACAGGCCCTCACAGGATTTTCGACTCACCTCAGAAAAAAGAAATCCCGGCTCTGCGAGCGCCAAATTCGCAACCTTTCCTCTTCTCCCAGAATCCGACTCTCTCATCTTCAAAGAACTCCAAGTCGCTTTTTGGACAGTCAGCATTCACGACACCACGCAAAGTTGACCTGGACTTTTCCTCCGGAGCCGAGAACATGTCGTCTCCGGATAACGCGGACAACGAGGATACACCTGAGCAGCCGGCGAAAGGAGGACATCGGAACTCCCTATTTAACATGTACGGCAAGTTTGCGCCTAGTCCTGGACGCGGCGAGATTCCCAGATTGAACCATTACTCCAACGCGCTGGCGAGACGGGTACAGAAGCGACGTCGGCGGGACAAGGTGCTTGGGTTACAACTACGAAAGGAGGAGACTGATGATGACAGCGATCGGCCGAGTAGCAGTGAAGGGAAAATGGCTAGCAGGAAGAACTCAAAACAAAAAGAGGGGCAGGAAGGAAAGTCGACGTCGCGGTTATCGTCGTTTTCGGAATTTTTTGCCTTGCTCGAAGCGCATCCCAACGTTCCCAGCATTCTGTCATGGTGGGCCCAGTTGGTGGTGAACTTGTCCTTGTTCTCGCTCGCGGTCTACGTGGTGTTTGGGTTTGTGTCGGCCATCCGTGCTGAATTTGAGCAGGCTGCGGAGGAAGTGTCAGATACAATCCTGGCTGAGATGGCTGTTTGCGCGAAGAGCTACGTGGACAACAAGTGCGCTGGCGGAGAGCGTTTACCGGCCTTGGAGACGGTATGCGAGAACTGGGAACGGTGCATGAACCGGGACCCGGCCAAGGTTGGACGGGCCAAGGTGTCGGCTCATACGATGGCTATCATCATCAACAGCTTTATTGATCCCATCAGCTGGAAGGCAATTGTATGTGGTCCACTCACTCTGTTCGCTTACCGATAATAGGCTGACCGCTTATACGCAGATGTTCTTCCTTGCAACTATTTCGACTGTCACTGTTGTCAGCAACTGGTCGTTTCGCTCCTTCAGAAGCCGCTTCAACCAGCATGAGTATGCACCTCCGGCACCGACTTTCCCTCGACAGCCATCCGGTCCACACCACCCACCAATGCCCTCGTCGCAGTATTCTTTTCAACACAACCCAGGTCTTGCCTACGGCGATCACGCTCAGGGACATATTCCGAACTTTGACAACAAGCCAGATGTACCCTTGATGCTTGAGCATCCGCAGATGGATTTCGTGACAGAACGGAGCCGTGATCGCGAGAATCACATGCGCACCCCAAGTCCTGCCAAACGGAGTAGGCATTTTTCATGACGCTTTGTCTTCCTTCTCTTATTTTCCTTTCTGGTATTTATTTGTTTCAACCAAACGACCTCTTTTTGGATTATCGAATTGCATTAGCCGGTGGATCCGTTGCATCAATTAGTATACCTTCAACTCTTCCGATGTACTATCTTTCTTTCAATTTCTTTTTCTTTGTCCTTGGGGAATACTTGACTTTGGTGGCGTGTGAGGGAGGCGAGCTATATTGCATCGTGTCAGGCTCAGGCGTTAAGTAGGTTCTACATGTCCAAGTGAACGGAACTTTCCGCCATATCATATACATCATTTCTCCAGCCACCTTACCTTCAAGCCAGACCATTTAGAGTAACCAATGATTAGTGCGTGATTGGTGGAGGATCATATCGACTTGCTCGTCTAACGCTCCCTAAAATGGTCCCTATATGACGCCGAACCCTGACTCTAAGTACATAACCAACCCAGCCACATAAAAAGGTTATCTCGTTTTCAAAGGAGTCTGACTCTCTCAACTCGATACTTTGACTGGTATGAGACTTATGCGCCACCGAACAAGCAATCTGCGACCCTGCAGCTGGTCGTTCGTTCGGAGCCCTCTTTCCCCTATGTGCGGAGTTGTGTTCCGGACACCAGAAATTTATAAGGTAGACTGCTACCACAGGAACTGAGATGCGGCCGGATGCTACATAGTCGCCACCAGTTTTTCATGCTGACGTATTGGGGGCTTGTGTACACGGCTCTATCACCGGGGAGTGTGGGTTGAACTGTTTAGAAGTACTCCCATTAGTCTCGCTTCTTTACATCGCTCTTAAGAAGTAGACGTACTTGATCAGCTCAGTCTCTTGACGATATAACGACTTCTATAACCCAGGCAAAGAGTCAATCAGTATCAAAAATGGCGACCGACAGTTCGCAAGGAAAACGGAACCTCATCATTGTTTCGAATCGCCTTCCTGTCTCGGTTAAAAAAACCGATGGCTCATATCAGTCTAATCTGTCTAGCGGTGGGCTGGTCACATCGCTATCTGGATTGACCAAATCCACCGCGTTCCGCTGGTTCGGTTGGCCTGGTATCGAAGTCCACGAGAAAAAGGACCAAGAGTTGGTAGCCAAAAGTCTCGATGAGCATAGTGCCGTTGCGGTGTTCCTAGATACGAACCTAGCGAATGAGCACTACAACAAGTTCTCAAGTAAGTGAGAAAGTCTTTGATTAGGAGCCTGTCGTTCCTTCCTAACCTACCGTTGTCTCCTCTCGCAGACCAAATACTTTGGCCTATCCTCCACTACCAGTCCGGGGTCGTCTTCGACGATGGTCCATGGCAGGCCTACAAGCGCGTCAATGAGCTATTTGCAGATGCTGTGGCGGAAGCAGCTACAAAGGGGAGCTTGATTTGGGTCCATGACTATCATCTCATGCTCCTCCCCAAGCTTCTGCGTCAGCGACTCAATAAGGAGACGCCATGCGCCATTGGGTTCTCCTTACATACACCGTTTCCAGCGGGGGATTTCTGGAGAGCACTGCCTGTTCGAAATGAGCTGCTCGAGGGGATTCTGGCAGCTGACCTTATTGGATTCCACACAGACGAGTACAAGGCGAACTTTATCCAGACCTGTGCTCAGGTTTTGTAAGTGGTCTACCCGTGAAATTATAGGTTACATTCTGATAAAAGGGCAGAGGCGCTCGAACAGAAATTCCCGGCCGAATCCAGTACAAGGATCGATTAGTCGAGGCGGATAAGTTTATCGTCGGAATCGATCCCCAAAAGTTCAAGGATACGTTGCAGAAGCAAGAGGTGCAGGATCGGATCAAGCAGCTGGAGGAGAAATACAAGGGGATCACGGTCATTATTGGAGTGGATCGACTGGACTACATCAAGGGTCTTACGCAGAAGCTGAAGGGATACGACTACTTCTTGGACCGGCACCCAGAGTTGAGGAATAAAGTCGTCTTGATTCAGGTCGCTGTCCCGAGTCGCGAGGATGTCAAGGAATACCAGGAGTTGGAGACAGAATTAAGTACGATGGCAGGGAAGATCAACGGCAAACATGGTATGCGCATGTCCCATTCCACTCGTAGAGCGAGCTAGTATACAGATACTGACCTATGTAATCCTCAACAGCCACTCCTGATGGAATCCCCCTCCTCTACATGCATCGCTCTGTTCCCTTCACCGAGCTCACAGCGTTATACTCCATCGCGGATGCTGGTCTTCTTACGTCTACTCGTGATGGAATGAACCTCGTGGCTTTCGAATACGTTGCCTGTCAGGAACAACGGCACGGCGTCCTGGTACTCTCTGAATTTACGGGAGCATCTTCCTTCATGAAAGAGGGAAGTGTCAGCTTCCATCCAGCAAACACAACGGAACTGGCAGACGCTCTCTATAAAGCTGTGACGATGAGCGAGGACGAGAAGAAGAAGAAATACGAGTATCTCAAGAACTTCATTGAGACTAACACAAGGTGAGTGCGTCTATCTGATACGGTCCGCTGTTTACTGAACAAACTTCAGTGCTCGATGGGGGGAGACTTTCATCGACAGGCTTTCCAAACACATATAAAAGTGTTGATGTAGAACTGACGTAGTATAATTTGGCTACATAACAGACAATCTACTGTAAAGTACAGTTTTGTTCTCCATTTTCTACTAGAATGCACGACCCCCGCGAGAATGTATGATACACTTTAAGGTTAAATTCAAGCTTCATAGGGCAAATACTTGGATCCATGGAACTACTCTTTGCCCCCGTACTTTCCCCCGCGTATAGTTTCCTTATCTGTACACAGTATTCCAAACAGAGGTAGCCTTGTTGGATTGTAGTGTAGCATCTGGGCAACTAACTGCTGCTCCAAGAATAAGTTAATACTACAAGAACTCGAGCTTGGATAAAAGCAATAGCTAAGTAATGGAGAGAAAGCTATACAAACACTCCTACAGTGTCAAGCAGTCGTCTCTAGGTACATATTCTCTCCGACAGAGATCAAAGTCCTCTGTAGCTGGCAGCCGGTTCCGCTCTTCGCAGAAGTAGACGAGTGAATAACTCGAATGCCATAGAAGGTCCGCGACTCAGAATTGCGTAGTTCCTGGCAAGTTCCAGGTTCTCAGACGGCTGAGAGTGGAAACTTCTCCCGGAAGTGCTTGATTCCTGATGGGGTGACTGGGGAAGTGGCAGGTTTTGCCGGGGCAGCAGTGAATAACTTCAACTCGACGCTGCATCAACCACGGTCAACCACCATGATTCCCTGCCTGCCACCAGAGCTTGAGTCACCACACGTCATCAATTCTGCTCCCAGATCAGTCTGCAAGCGACAACAGTGAATATTTATCGCTTAGCTAGGCGAGATTAGTGTGATTCTGCCCTCCCTCCCCAGGGTATAAATACCTCCTTCTTCCCTCTCCAACTTCTTCTCTTCTTCTCCTCTCTCCTTCCTTCCTTCAACTCTCTTCTCTCAGCAGCATCTGCTCTCTCTACTTCTTGTTCTTCTTCTCTTTTTATCTTCTTCATTCTTCATGCAACCCTTTGATCGAAGACATGTGTCTGCTTGTCTGTGTTGAACAACACTACTCTCTTGAGAATGATAGAAGCTAGGTCCCCCTCGTTCAAACGCTCTATATATTCTGCTTTTTGCCCTTTCTCATCTTCTTCTCCTTCCCCTCTGCCTGAGCAAGTGGACATCCTGCTGGCTCCTCGCTTTCATGTGGGAGTGTGCATTGGTTTGTTGTGGACGAGAGTTGGAGTCACTTAAGGGAGTTGCCGAAGCGATATAGTACGCTCTCCCAGGCCTCAGGGCAACCTGAGTCACCTTGTGCTCCGTACAGCTCAATACGACTCTGCTTCCGATTATTGCATGCTTTCGTTGGTTGAGTACGCCCTATACCAAAAGAGTGCTGTTGATCATGCCCGGGATACAACGTTTCGGCGCCGGCCATCTGTCTCACAGTCTCTGGGGAGAGATTTCAACTGGCCCCTTGGAAGAAGAGAGCTCAGTCAAGTACTTGTTGGTTTTACGCTTGTTGCCTTTCATGTATCAAGGACAGTTGCTTGCTCGTGGCTCCCCCATCTTCTGCACTACCTAATTGCACCTCCCCTGTCATCTTTCCCCTTAGCCCCCCTAGCAGTCGGTTCAACCGGCTGATACCTTTACAAACCTTCTAGGAATGACCGACGAACCGAGACTCGACGAAACGAACACAACGAAAGGGACTTGTGGGAGGAGTGAGGGAGCGAGAGGGGGTGTTGGTCTTCTTGTCTTTCTTTTGTTTACTCTCTCTTTTAATGTATCTTCTGTTGTACTTTGCAAATGAAACTTATTCAACCTCTTCCAAAGTGTACTACTCAGATGTAGCAATGTAAACACGTCCTTGCTTCTGTTTCTATATGCTTGGCGTTCTTGTGTATCTTTCTGTAGCTTGAGATACATGGGTAGTTGCTTCCGCGTAGTCGATTCATGTACTGGGTATTCTAGCTACTTGTTGGTCCCAGTCGTACCTGACCTCCTTTATATGCTCCCTCAAACTACAAATAGATGTAGGCTCTTACTTACATATGTGTTCTCTTATCTTCAAGCTCTTTGCGTCTGAGCTCAATATGATGCTCTTTGAGACGAAGTAAGCCCTTTAATTCTCGAAGGGAACTGTCACCGAGCGCGCCTTCTTCGTTGTTTACCCCAGAGACAATCCCAGGCTCAAGAAGAGTATTCCGCTTTCTGTTGATAATGCATCTCTTCTAACATTTCATGGCTACTATTAGACGTGTTCTGCTTTGCCAGCGAGGCGACACGTTACGAATTGACAATACTTCCCCGTCGTGAGCTACAGACTTCTTTCTGGATGCGACCGTCTCCTTCTCGAACGCTCTGCTGAAAGCAAAAAGGCAACGCATAACTTTTGCTCTACTTGATCAAGACCGATTGCATATCATTGTTCTTGCTGTTGGCTTGGGGGGCGTCCTCGTCTCTCCTATGGTTGCGTAAGAGGGATGATATGTTTGGAAGATGTTATAATTTCGATGTGAGAGGTCTCAGGTACGTGATCTGAAACGATACTGCATAAATGGTAGCTCATGGACTGACTGCATTTCTGCCAGGTTCGGGGCCTAATCTGTCGCATTACCTTCCTCTTGTTTACTTCAGCGAAACCGTTCACCGAGCACATATCTACACCACTTCGATAAGGCAGAATGAGACAGAACGCGGGGTGAAGGAAGGGATCTGAACTACTCCGCCAAGGTCTGGTAGTGTACATCTCGACATAATCTGGAACCGCGTGCCGTCTCATTACACACTATATATGCGTGAAGGTCTCTCGACGAGGACCAGCGCCATGTCTTTGCAATCCGCTGATAGAAACAATGGGCGATATTCAGCCTCAGTTCTTAATGAACATGCCCCAAACCGATGAGACCAAGAATCAGGTTGAACTGGTTGAGCTTCTTGATCACTTGGACACTGTCAAGCTTTAAGGCATAGACAGACTTACGGTAAAGTGCATTTCTATGTTCTCTTCGCTTTTGTCAATAGGCAGCCTCATGTAGCAATGCTTTGGGCAGTATGAACAATCTCACCTTACTGACAGACGTCTCTTTTGACACAGATTTCCTCTCTTCTGTCCACCAAAAGAGTGCGTCACTCATTGGATGCTCAGCTATGTTCTCAAAATGGTTTAGGCTCTTCTTCATTCGAGACACTCTCCAGAGGAGACTCCGCACGAGGCTCAAAATTGATTAGAGTTGGAATGAGTACAATGGACTGACGATGCTGGGCAGATACATCCACTGCATTGTTTTTGGCTACCTACGCGACTGCCCAGCCGCTTGATAGGATCGTCATTATGGAAAGCTACGAGGAGGGTAAACTGCGATTCGAAGTGCTTTCAACATTCCTGATGGTTCCCGTCACAGTTTTATGGTTCGTGCTGACAAGTTGTGAGGCATTTCAGCAGGCTGGAGCGTTATCCCGACGAAAATCTCGAGCAGACGACACAGAATAACCCATCATGACTTAACAACGAGATCGATCCTATCGCCCCTGGTCATTATCATGCACAGTCCTCCGCCACGCAAGATCTTGATAAGAGCCGGACTTCGCCTCTTGGCTTGTCTCAGTCCTCGACAAGGCGGCCCTCCCCTGCCATTGCCTCGGTTCTTGGCCCAACCCCGGAGATTCGATCTCCTGAGTGATAGGACGACGTCCGAGGGTCACGCTGAGCACGAAAACATCTGATTGGGCTTCGCATCTTCCGTATTGCATGTCTTACCCTTTGGTACACTTTCGTCTTGACTATCCAGCATAATCAGCATGGAACGGGATATGGTGCCTCACTGTGTGCTGAGCCTATCCGGCGACCGTCGGGGTACTCCGCCATAATACCCTGTACTTGCCAAAGGATCACTCAGATTGCATCAATGGCGGATATTGTTAACCTCAAGTGACCAATGGTCTTTGTTCTCTGAGTCCCTGTCTCTGCCAAGACAAGGTGTGGAAGTGTCGCATGATTGCGAGAGGAAGGAAAGCTGGCGTCGACTCGTCGAGGAAGACGTTGGCCGACTTCTTGCCCATCAAAGGAAAGATCTTCATATGTCCGGCATAACGGTACCCTGGATGTGTCTTGGCTAAGTTCGTTCTGCAGAGCATTGATTGGGTTACACTCAGGAAAGCCAAGCTTGCCCAGCCAGGCAATTAGATTGCGAAATGGTCCAACCAGCTCGATTTCAAAGTAAACAGGCGCATTGCCATTGCAACCCAAGACTCTCGGCGTCCTTGCACCGGCATAGGAAAGATATCCCGCTAATCACCCACAGTTCATTTTGCTTTCTAGGGCCTTATCTACTGAATGTGGGGAAACCGCTATCAAAATCACCGTCTATGTCCGTCGGCGAAATGACCGTCCTAGGGACCTTCCTTAAAGCGCAATGTCTGAATACTTGGCAAGGAGAGGCGATGAGGGGTTTCACAAAATGCCTTGGCGAAGGAGAGGCGTTTGGCAGGCGAGGACGCAAACTATAAAAGCCGGGTAGATGGCAACATCTACTTCTGAGTTTCTATCATTCTCACGGAGTCACTGCCTAATACGCAGGGAGAAAAGTATCTCGGCAATATGAAGATCACAGCTTTGTCATTGTTGTCCCTGGCTTGTGCCGCTGCGGCCTCCCGAGAGGGGGAGGCGGCCATGGACCGCCTCATGTCAGTCAAGCTCGAGCAGAGAGAGAAATTCAGGGCTCAAGGTCTTTTCGATGCAAACCGGTATCCTGATATGGGACGCCAGAAGTGTGCCAATGGAAAAGCAGGAGAGTACTCGTGTGAAAATGTCGACCTTCTTGCCTTCCTCAGCCATCAGGCCATGGGCAGCACGACCCGTGAGGGAAATGACATCTGGGGTATGATTCCTAACCGAGAATGCTCCGACAAGGCTCACCAAAACCGTATAGGATGGACTTCGCGTGATGGTCGTGAATTTGGTATCGTTGGGCAAACTGATGGCACGGCTTTCGTTGAAGTGCATAAGGATGGGAGCCTCGACTACGTCGGACGGCTGCCAACTCAGACAGAGGCGAGCGTGTGGAGAGACATGAAGGTTATTGGTGACCATGTTTACATTGGATCGGAGGCTCCTGGTCACGGGCTCCAGGTGTTTGATCTGAAGAAGGTGTGTCGAGTGATACTCGCCCCAATCGTCTGGTGTCGAGAATGGATAGCTGACCTTGTACGCGGCATTGCTAGCTTCTGCGCATGAACCCAAAAAATCCTACCACGTTCTCGATTTCCCGCGATCTCAAATCCTGGTACAGGGGCTTTGGGAGCTCCCACAATATCGTCGCTCACGAGGAGACGAACATGATCTACGCAGTTGGAACCACCAGGTCTCTTAGTTGCGCCGGAGGCCTGTGGATGGTGGATGTTTCCAATCCCGCGAAGCCAACGTCGCCTGGCTGTGTGAACCAGGATGGCTATGTGCATGACGGTAAGCCGATGCCTGTCTGATCGTTGAATGCCCATACTAACAATCACAGCACAATGCGTAATCTACAAGGGGCCCGATAAGAAGTACACGGGACGCGAGATCTGTTTCAACTACAACGAGGATTCGCTGACCATCGTCGATGTAACCAACAAGAAATTCCCTGTGCAAATCTCTAAGACTCCCTACGTGGGCTCTAGCTACACTCATCAGGGCTGGCTTACCAGCATGGAGAACATGTCGTATCTCCTGCTTGATGACGAGCTCGACGAGGTGGACAAGACTGGGGTGGCCGCCAACGGGCATACTACAACTTATATCTTCGACATCCGCGATCTTGCTAAACCCAAGCATACCGGGATTTACCAGTCTCCCGTCAAATCGATAGATCACAACCAATACGTGCTCAACGGTCTCTCTTACCAATCCAACTACGGCAGTGGCCTGCGCATCGTGGACGTCAGATCCGTCGAGCAGGATCCCACTGGCGCGGGATTCAAGCAGGTCGGCTTCTTTGACTGCCACCCTGCTGATGATGCCGAAGGTGGTACGGTTGAATTTTTCGGAAGCTGGAGCGTCTATCCTTACTTCAAGAGCGGCAACATCCTCTTGAACAGCATTGAGCGGGGTGTCTTCTCTTTGAAGTACAATGGTGCGAAATGATGACCTGTCGATTGACTTATTGTTTGGACATTTTCCTGATTGGGAAGTGTCATTAATGAGCTGAATAGAATGGTCTCAATGCGTCCACTATCCATGTATACGTTGAATTTCAGAAATAAGTTTTACCCATGGTATAATAAGACTATGAAGAGCTTGCGCCAGGTTGATATAGGTAAAAGTTCGCATCATGTCACTAGTTTAATGGCCTGACATTCGTGGATTGACGATGATTACAGCGAAAGGAGGCCTCTTGCAAATCAACAAGCACTCACACAATGCTGTACCCGGAGAAGTACTTACGCGTCGAGGGTCGATGAGAACGGAAAGTACTCGTGGAAGAGGCATTTCAGACTCGAACCTTGAAGCAAACAACAAGTAGTCAGCATTGGACTTTCATATGACATTGAGAATAATCCATGGGTAAATACGAACTAGCGATGATGAATGTCCAACTTAAGCAATGCGACGCCGCACTTGATAAGCATTGCTTGTGCATACAGATGTCAATATGCCGCCAAGGGAATTTCGAGATGCTAACGGTCTACTTTGGTGGCCTCAGACGTAGTGTAAGTTTACGCCCTGCTTTTCCAAACAGTGCACCCTTCGTTTTAATATTACCTACTGTGTTTGGTTTCCTCAAGAGAAGCCGAGGTCGGAACAATCCTGACATCCAAATCTCTCGAGACGCACTGCTGAAAACTGCTCGTCTGCGATCAGAATTGGACTTAGTTTTAGGCAAGGATTCCGCTAATCTACTTCCAATTGCTTCATATCGTTTGTCGCTACCGGTATGCATATCCTGACCTCCAGTCCTCCACATACTAGAGCTCGAACGGAAGCCCGCATACGATCAGATCGGAAGTCCGCAATCGAAAGAATCAGATCACATACTTCCCAATGCCATATGCCTTGACGTCTATCAGGATATTCGCTTCAGCGGACGGCCACAGTCAACGGAATTTGACCCGTCTGCTGTTTCTGTTGTTGATGATCGTGCAAGGCTCGTTCGGGTTGAACAACGGCCAGATCTATCAAGAACCTTGGTATGAGGGATTCTTGATGGGAAGTCTAGCCGCGGTTGCAAGCCTGGCGCTGATGTGAAGACTTAATGGCGTGCGGCCAAGTGTCTGGCAGAGATGGGACGCTGTGAAGCCTAAGACTGTTCTTGAGCATGGACTGAATATTGACGGAAAGACCGCTGAGGGTGGGAGAAAATGGGTGTGAGCAGAGATTGCAGAAGTCAGCAGGGTGTGACGGTTGATTGGAGTTTGGTGTGCGTCTTTCTTACGGACATAATGATATCTGCAGCTCAAGGCTTTAGCTGGTTGTGTCATCTTGTTCTTTTGGTTGGCAGATGATGTCTGAATTATGATTCATGGTTGTTCCTGGCAATGATGGAATGATGTGTTTATATTCTTGATTATCCTCAAAATAGAATATCACATCGTGCATAGGAACTAAAGATTTCATGAAGCATAAAAGGACACAAGATATTCAGAAGTAAGTAAGTAAGTGATGAACAGGAAGAGATTCGCAGTTATCAAAACACTTTCCACACAAACAGTTCGGAAAAAACAAAGGACATCCTTCGATGAGGGGAAGGCAGAAGAAGGCACATGACCAGAAGCTAGGTGAAGACTCAAATCACAATGTGCACCCCTTTTCAACCACGGGAAATTGCCTCCATCGTCCATCCTCCTTCCTTGCAGCATGTTGAAATAGTTGCATGTCTGGCCTCACTGCAATGTCGACAGCTGAGTTCTCTCTATTCCCCCAACTCCCTGCAGAGTTGCGCCGCTTGATCTGGCTTGAATGCCTACCCTTCCGGGTATTCGAGCTAGATCTTCCTAACTGGCTGATCGAGAGCGACTGCCAGCTGAGATGGGCCACGTATCGCAATGGTCGCTGTCCAGTGATCGGCCATGTATGTCGAGAGTCACGCTCGATAGCCCTGGAGTCAGGCAGCTTTGAGGAGTATAGCGAACGCTGGTTTGCGCCATCGCGGGATATCCCGTTTCTGCACTGGACACCACTCATCGGCATCGAAGCAGGGTTTTCCGCAGAATGTGTGGATGATCTATCCTGGCATGCTCAACGTGGGATAGCAGGGATCCGTGCCGACCGACTTCGCGACATCTACCCAGTCACCACTGGATTTGACTGGGAAAATGATGATTTCGCAGAGATCAGTAAAATTAAGAAATACCTGGTTGCAGTGGAGACTGTGGTTCTTCATATACCTCTAGAGATGGCTGTCCACTCGGGACTCTTTGGGAGTTTAGGAGAGGAAGCAGTCAAACTGGTCAATGTGGCTGATACAGGAACGATACGGAAGTATCAGAAACTATGGGCTTCAAGCCCACGTCGAGATTCTGAGCCGGAGCCATTCTTCAACAAATTAGAATCTCTCCAGAAACGTGTTGCCGCATGGATTAGAGAGGTCGAAGGGCTGTGGCTACGCTACAAATGGAATGAAGCTCGCAAGGCTGACTGGCAAGGCGTTGAACAACCCCGGGATATTTGGCTGGGACCCAGAATTGAGGATGATATTGAGTTTCAAATGTGGCTTTGGTTTCAAGGCCTCGCTGAGCCGCTTGAAGATGGGGGCGATCATTTCTATCCCAACAGGAAGCATCCATTCGTCCAGAAGGTCCTTGATGAGATGCCGTGTTTCCAACCGCGGGTCATGTTCCGCCACTGTCATCGCAATTGTCATATTCCCGAGCTGAGATCTACCTAGAAGGCAGGGAGGCCTTTGAGTCTCTCGTTGGTACGGGGTGCAATCCCAACTTCCAGTAACGTAGGAAAAAATCTGGTGGTTGGTGGTAGCCATACAGGCAGATAAAACTACATGAGAGGAGATTTAGAACAGCGAGCGGACAGTTCTTGAAGGTCATTGTGAGGCGAAGCGTACAAGGCGGCGCCTCAGGCAGTCATACTAAGAAGATACGAACTAACCCCATAGGGGATTCATAGGTCCTCACTCTAGAATTGCATTGGCCATCTAGTGCGATAGGTGACGTTCCGGATACCCCTGCGATTGCTCTGCTACTAGACTTGTACGCCACTTTGCTTCTTTCAAGCCTTCTGGAGTCACATTTCCTGTCATCATGTCCTTGCCCTAAATCCCTCAGTAAGAAGCCGGATCCTTGTGGCAATTGTTCTTTCGAACGATGAAAGTGGCTTTTCTCAAATTACCGAAAAGGAAAGCATCAAATATCCCGAGAATGGGAACAGTTTGAGTGACCGAACACATAATCCGGCATTGTGATACACTCGTCTGCTCCCGGTCTGCCATTACGCGCGGCAGCATTCGGAAACTTCAGTATCAATTTCGCAAATGCAGCTGCTGTCGATGAAAGGGGAGAAAAGTACAGACAGGTTACGATGAATATCGAACGCTGAAGAACCCTAGATGATGGATCAATTGTCTCGAGCGTTCACTGAGAAAGAGAAGTTTACTCTCTAGAGGTTGATTGGATACACTAGGGGTCAGGCGCTCTTAACCTTCACCTCCCGATTCATGCCTGACCCAGTCGCCGAGGGATGACAAGGACCTGGTTTCTGGAAATTTAAAGAGATAGTCCGACGTGGCAGCGATGGAATTATACGCGGTCAGTCCTGTAAAAACTTTCTACACGATCTCAAGGCGTTTCAGCATCAAAGCTTATCACGTTCTCAATTGTGGTATCTTTGAGGGGACATATCTGAATGAATCATTCATTTTCTCACCTAGGCCTATGTGCTCTTGCTAGATATTCAGCCGCTTCTCCTGCAACCTATCAACAAATTCCGGCTACTGATAGATATTTAAAACAAGGAACTGTCGTGGTCCATCCACCCAAGGGCTTCTCTTTTGAAAGGTTAATACATTCAACTAGAAGGAGGGGTTGATTTTTGTACCTCGGTCACAGAGCAGCAGAAGATCTAGGACCATTCGACTGGCAATAGAATTGTATCGGCTAAGCGGGTAATCTTCCACGGAAAGTAACCAATTTTGAGAGGCCGGGACATGTAAAGACAGGGTTTCTCGGAACAGCAATAGGACTTGCTATGATCAAGGGAGAGTCAGGGCTATACAGATAATCCACAACACTTGTGACTAATGATGGTCAAGTCGACCAGAGAAGGCAGGCACTGCTCTTTGCTACTGGCCGTAGTATAAAGATGAAGTTCTCCAGGCGACCTGGGTTGAGCTACATAGCTGGACAATGTACATGTCAGTAACAGTGTTTCATTTTCACAGATAGCAAGCACATAACCTTGAGGCTTTGAGTCATCGTGGAATGTGATGGCGCTCGGCTGGAAACAGTTATCCCTCATACTTCCTCTCTACGGAGTACGTACTACGGATAGAAGTGGAGGAATACTCCCACTTCCCATGACCATCCCAATAAGGAACATCTCCGAAACCCAATTCAAGGCAGAACCGTTTTGCGAAACTAGTGCCAGACCGGTGATCTCGAATTTGAGTGAAGATACACTTTAAAGTTGGGTTACTTTCAGACCCGCACGGGACCATGGGATGACCTGAAACAAAGTGATCCTGCAACTCTTGCTCAGCACCTCGGTTCTGCAAGAGGCCTCATGCGGAAAATCTCTCATGAGTCACAAAACTACATTGCTTCAGCGTTGCACTTGACTACTCCGTAGACTCCGACGTAGCAATGAATTTCGTAACCCCAAATAGGAAGATGCGAGAGAATCCGGCAAAGCAGCCGATAGAGTTCAGCTACAGTCTGGGGTAAAAGGTACCCGGTCCAATCAAGATTATTAGTGTCTCTCGCGATTCGCAGGAAATATTTGAGACTTCAGGTCTGGTGATCCCCCGCACTCGGCAGTGTAGGATCTAGGTCCAATCACCTGTAATAGTTCCGAAGGATGTCAGCGAAGCTTCTCCGAAGGACTGCAAGTCTGGACTTGCCGGCAAGCTAAGCTCAGCCCCAGACACGAGACTCCTGAAGATCCTCGGTCTTTCCCTTGACTATCTGAGATGCCTCGGATCGGTAATTGATGGAGACGAGGTCCTGAAAGGTTCCTGAATAGGCATCCTTCGGGAGTTGTGTCCAAATATGGACGTACTGAAGGGATATAAAGCGCCTGCTACGCGAGGTGTTGAGTGCAGCAGCAGCAGCATCTTCTTCTGCCAGGTCATCGAGACTACATCCAGTCATTTTGACATTCCCAGATCAATCCCTAGCCTGAGTTCCTCAGCGACATGTCTCTGCGCTCACTCTTCGTAGCTGCCTTGGCCGCCCTGGCCATGGCAGCACCCGCCCCCGAGATTCAGGCCCGTCAAGGGATGACCTCGGACGAGCTCGAGAACGGCCCTTGTCGTGATGTGACTTTTATCTTCGCTCGAGGCTCCACCGAGCAGGGCAACATGGTATGTCTCTCGCCCAGACGTTTATCAGCGTGACAGAGTTGACAATCTTAGGGTTTCATCGTGGGACCTGGAGTCTGCAGCTCGCTGAAGACCGACCTCGGCTCCGACAAGGTCGCCTGTCAGGGTGTGGGCGGCGCATATACCGCCCAATTACTCCCCAACTTCCTTTCTCAGAACACGGATCCTGCCTCCATCCATGCAGCCACGGATATGTTTGACCTGGCCAACACCAAGTGCCCGAATACAAAGATCGTGGCTGGTGGATACAGGTATTTCCTCTGCATGTAAACTGTGAAGACGCGCAGCTGACCTGATGTAACAGCCAAGGTTCCGCCGTCATCGACGGCGCGATTCAGGAGCTTGACAGTGATCTCAAAGCTAAGGTCAAGGGAGTGGTCCTTTTTGGATTCACCCGTAATGTGGTTGACAAGGGACAAATTCCTGGTTACCCCAAGGACCAGACCAAGATCTATTGCGCTCCTGGTGACCTGGTTTGTGATAATACGCTCATTATCACCCCGGCGCACTTGAGCTATGGGGCGGACGCAGGTGATGCCGCCCAATTTCTTGCTTCAAAGGTGCAGGGTTGATCGTGGATCATGATGACAATGTTGACTGTTTGAGAAATAACAATTGGAAGAGCTGGTCTTGCCATGTCTATTTGTTGATGTGTCTGTGGAAACAAATTAGCCACTCGTT